>JASDQU010208507.1:581-21657 GCA_032191745.1 Picea mariana | reverse complement strand
TACCTACCCTGCATTAGTCAGACGACCTTGGGGGCAGAACATGAGGGCCACAATCTCCCTCGAAAGAGATAGAATCAAATTGAAAGGAAGTTGTAGAAAAACCATAACCCCCCTAGATCCAAAGGAAGACAAACCTTGGTTCGAGACATGGGATGAAGCACACAAGGCCCGTCGATTATACCAAGTCATGAATGAACAAAAAGATAACATCGATCCAAACAGTGAAGGAGAAATCCTAGTTGGGTCACCATTGTCAATAGGCCAAAATTCAGATACATAATTATACAATTTGAAAATGGAAAATTATGAAGCCCAAACAAAAGAGTGTTGGTCAATAGAAGTGATACCAATAAGATGATCCAAATCATGCTTCTCAATACTAGTAGTAGCTATTGTGGTCGAAAGGAAGCTCAAGCAGATATCAACACTAATTCCAACACATTCACAAAAAAAACAACTATGCGGTTCAACGAAAGAAACTCTCCATTAATAAATGTCGACGAGGTTTCCAAGTCAGTCGGGGACTAGGGAAGAGTGCAAAGTCTAGTGGAATTTTTTGCAGGCCAAGCAGCTTGATGGTGGGAGACATATACGCCTTGACTGCAAACGTGGAACACTGCCACTCTTTACTTTTTTGAAAGATTTGATGGGAAAAAACTATTAGCAAATATTGAAATCATGAATTTTAAATCTAGGTTCGGCCCAATCACTCACATCCAACAATGTGAGAAAGAATGGAGGAAAGAAGGCTACAGAGACGAGAGGGTGTGGTCAGATATGTTTCCAAACACATTAGATGACATACCCCATAAGTGGTATAAAATTGAAGAAGCACGTGGACACAAATTCGACTGGAACGAAATAAAAAATAACCTCATTAAAGACTTTGAATTTGAAGTTGAAGAAGCACTGTTGAACGAAGCAACAAAAGAGATAAAGAAATTTTTAGAGAAAACAAGTCCCCAGGAGACCCACAAAAAATGAAAAACTAAAGTCGATACAGTGTCGACTTCGACTTGTAACTTAATATCGACACAAAATTCAAATAATATCATATCTCGTCGAATAGATATGAAAAACATAAGTTTTCTAGGACAAAGCTTTTGATGGAAGAAAAACCATCCAGTGAAGTTGGGTCATTCACATACAAAGTCATGTTATTTGTCCTAAAATACGCCCCGACAGTCTTCTCTAGGATAGTGGTAAAGGAATTTCAACAATACATTTATAAAACAATGGCAATGTATTTTGACGTTTGGACTACCTACAACCTACTAAAAGACCACATCCAATGGTTAAGAATGATGCTGGAAATATGCAGGCAAATCCAATTGTCGTTAAACATCAAAAAGTGCATCTTTGCCACACCTATAGGCATACTATTGGGCCATATTGTATGTCGGGATGGGATAAAAGTTGACATGGCCAAAATTAAACTCATCCTTGACTTGAAACGACCAGTCAACCAGAAACAGTTCAAAATCTTTCTTGGACACATGCGGTACTACAGAAAGTTCATTTGACACTACTTTGACATCACGTTCCCAATCGATGAGTTTTTAAAGAGAGAAGTCGAGTTCCAATGGAGCTAAGAATGTGACAAATATTTTGAACTATTAAAAATAAAATTGGTAGAAGCGCCCATCCTACGATTTTTGGATTGGTTAAGGAAATTTTATGTTCATGTCGATGCCTCAAATGTGTTATTGACACGGTCTTAGCCCAACCATATGACAACATGGTTGACCACCCAAATGCATATGCCAATTGGAAGTTAAATAAAGTAGAAATGAATTATTCGATGACCGAACGAGAAGCCTTAGCAATGATTTTTTCCTTACAAAAATTTCAACACTATCTATTAGCAAATCCCTTTACATTCTTCATAGACCATCAAGCATTGAACTATCTAGTCAATAAACTAGTTCACCAAGGGAAAATTTGTTGATGGCTACTACTTTTTCAAGCATTTGACTTTGAAATAGTAGTCTAACCAGGAAAGAAGAATGTTGACCTAGATCATCTATCCCGACTTGAGACATGGAAAGATACGACATGAATAGATGATGATTTACCGGATGCAAATTTATTCAGGGTTGAAGAAGCTCCCAAGTAATATAAGAAATTGCAAATTTTCTATAATAAGGGAAAGCACCTGAAGATCTCCCAGGTAATAAATGAAAAATCCTAGCCATGAAAGTTGCACCATTCACTCTCATGAATGAATATTTTTACAAGCTAGGACTCGATAAGATTCTGCGAAGATGTGCATTAGAGCATGAATGTGAAGACATAAAAAATGAAGCACACAGAGTCCCAATGAGAGGTCACTTTCAAGTTGACACGACAGCGAGGAAAATCCTTTAAGCCGGTCTTTGGTGGTCGACGTTACATAAAGAATGTCGAGAACGAGTAAAGAAATGTAACAAGTGTCAGAGGTTAGGCCAACCATTGTGGAATAATGAAATGCCTTTGCACTCGGTAAACCCCAGTTTACCATTTGAAATCTGGGCCATTGACTTTGTCAGTCCTTTCCCTTAAAGAGAAAAAAGGTCGAGATCAAAATCAATTATTATAGTCGTCGAATACTTAACAAAGTGGGAAGAATCATAACCACTCGAGGATTGTACAAAGGAAACAACTGCAAAGTTTATTTACGAATATATAGTAACTTGATTCGATTGTCCCTTAACGATAATCAATGATGAAGGAACCCACTTCATGATTGACCATAGAAAAAGAACTACATATCACCCACAAGATAATGGAGTTGTCGAGTCTTTTAACAAAACACTAGATAAGGGCTCACAAAAATATGTGGTCTCGACATACATGATTGGGATGAAAAAGTTCCAACAATACTATGGGCATATAGAACAACATTCAAAAGATCGACTGGTCAAACACCCTTTAAACTAGTTTATGGTCAACAAGCAGTGATCCCACTACATTTCTGCACAAATGCAAGCCATATAAATTTTGTTTAAGAATTTGATCACATGTTGAATACAAGACAACACTTCTACCAACTTAACCAATTAGAAGAAGAAAGGATGTTGGCACAACAACACTAGGAAATTCAGAAAAGTCAACAAAAAGCCTGGCGTGATTGACACATTAAGAAGAAAGACACCAATAATGGAGACTTGGTACTTCTATATGACAGTCGAGTAAAAGGTAAACCAAGAAAGCTAGAGATTGTATGGTTGGGTCTGTATGTGGTCGAGGACATCCGACTTTCAGGAGCAGTATAGTTGAAAATGCTACAAGGGAACCCTTTCAAGAAATTAGTCAATGGGTCGCATCTAAAAAGATATCACACATAGCCGCCTAAAGCTCTACTGGTGAAAACCTCCTTGGGGGTGCTAGTAGGACTCGACTTGGTCAAAAACCTTCAGGGAAACCTGATTCGAAAGCAAAGCTAATAAAGAAAAAGAAAAAATAAAATAAAATAAAGACAAGACAAAGCAATAAGAGTAAAAGGATGACTAAGAACATACAAATCAAGAAATCGAAATTAAGGAAGCAATCAACAAGTCGATTATTAGAATTAAGTACATAAATTGATCAAGAAACTATAAATTATATGGCTAACTCACAACATGCCCACTCACAACAAAATATTCAAAGATGAGAAGAGAAAAAAGTCCTTGGGCAACAATCAGAGAGGAAACCCAAAAATCAAGAGCAAGTTCTGCACCCGGACAAGATTCATGCCATTACCTAAACAAGAGAACCAGTTGATTGATTGAAAGAGAAGAACATCATTCAACAGAGCAAAAAACTCATAAATGTGAATTTTGAAGATCAAGCGAGCAGGAAAAACTTGAAGCAAGCGAGCGTGCAAACAAGACTTCAAGCAAACAAGATTATCATAACCAAAGCAAGAATGTATTCAAAAGGTCGAGCATTCACCAAATCGATAGAAAAGTAGAAACTAACATGGTCAGGTGCTTTGACCAGAGGTCCTTGACCACCCAGATGAATCAACCCGATCAACCAGCACAAACAAATACTACTCAAGTCGAGTGCACACACTAAGGAATTAAAATCGACAGAGTCGATGTGACTAAGTCACGGGAATGCATTAATTATCGACATGACACGTTCAACTGCCAGGCCTCCTTCGACGCAAAATTCACTTCACACGAACAAGTAGTTAATTTTGACACCACTATCGAGACAGACGAATTAATATCTTGTTCAATGAGATTTCTGTGGTGAGGATTGTTTTCAGTAGTGTTCGGAAAAACCACAGTGTTATTAATAGATTATCGACGTTTCAGATCCATATCGGGATCCATCTTCAGGACACGAAGCCTAGATTAAAAATCGAAGAGAAGCACTTAATATAAATACTAAAGGAGGGAAAAAATAATAAACCTTTAATATCCCCACATGCATAATTAAAGTCATCACTCCATCTCGCGCCTATAAATTTGGACGAGGCATACGACTTTGCCTCACTTCTATTTTCACCTGAGCATTCACATAATCAAGCCATAAAACTCCCAGTTGCGCATTTGAGACTCGAACTCAAGAAAGAGCAATCTAACCTCCAACAAATCATAGAAATTCCAAGAATGAGAGGTCGGGTCAAAGATTCATTGTTCAAACCAAGAAGAAAGACCAAGTTTGATAAAACTGGTGCAACTGAACTGCAAGCATGCATGGAAAACATTCACAGTGCTCGAATAGAAGAGATTGATTGGTCTTGACACTGGCAAAACTTTATGGCATGGGGGATGGAAGCTAGTGTCTAGAAAGAAGAGACAAATTTTCTCGAGGAAACATGCATCCGACATTTCCCGGGTGCACCTTAAGTCACAGACTTCGATGGGTGGAAGGAAGAAGCTGCCAAATTCCTTGTCAGTCAATACCACAATGGCCATATGTGGCTCGATTTCGCAGTCGGGATTACTGGAAGCATGATCCACATAATTATGGGAATTCTGCATGGGTGCACCCAGTACCAAAAACATTGAACCCTAACGAGTGGGTCCAGGATCTCATTGGAGGGACATCAACAAAGAATTCAAAAGGGTTGCTGATTAACAAGGTCACAGACCTCCGCGCCAAATGGACATGCATCATAGTGTCGTTGTGCTTGACAACCACAGGTCGAGCTTCTGACGTGAAGCTCACAATGCTCGAGCCTATTAGCCAAATCTTCCAGATGGGGGCACAATTCAACTAGGCATATCACCTTATTGCACTAGTCAAGAGCAATTGCAAAGATTGTAAAGAAAATGGCCATGAGATCAAATTCCCTTCACTACTAATTTGGATTTCCATGAGCCAAGTATGCCAAGTCGGAGTACCTCCATTTAATGCACAGGAGACCTTGACTATGAACAATTTCAGGGCCTTTGCATGAGAAGCAGTCGAATCATCCGACTTCATTTCCGCCAACATATTGTTCAAATGTTGGGTAAATCATGTGAAAAATGTATCACATAAGTGGTGAGTCAAACAAAAAGTTTGAAGGGCATTGCCGCCAAGTTCCCATATTCAACTAAGCTTGGGTACCACCACACTTTTGTCTGGAATCGCTAGAGGGCCCGCCCCTGAAGAATTGGAAAACTAGCTGACAAAGTACCAAATCTTCCAAGAACTCAACCGACAACTGGAATTTCAAACTCCAATACCACTAGAGATATTAAGCAACAATCAATCCATTTTGACACCTTTGATGGATGGGGAGCAAGAAGATGAAAGAGAAGTGACGTTGTACACATTACCATTCATAGCAGGTCTTGACAAGGAAGGAGGCACACCAACAAAGAAAAGACAACAGGAAATACCGTCTAAGGGTAAGCAAGCAATCGACCCTCATATACTCCCAGAAGATGTCGACATCATCTGGAGAGAAACATTTAAATAAAACACGACGCTTGATTTCAATGACCTTATGACAAGGGAAAAACTAGTTGTGTTCACCAACAAGATAACTGAAAGGGCCCGTCAGATAGAAAGGGACCAAACAACTATGCAGAACATCTTAAAGTCAAGCATTGGGCCGCAATTCAAAGGGGCTACAGAGGCTCTCAATGTGAAGCGCATTGAAGCCAAGAAAACCAGAGCGACTTTAGAAAAACGTATAGAAACAAGGGGACATAAAAAGCCGATCGAACCCGGTTTCATCACATCATTCAAAGAGCATTCAACTCGACCTAAGAAAAAATCCTATTCCAAAGAAACAAAGGACGAGAATAGGGACAGTCGACCTCGCAAGAGAATCACCACCACCCAACCCTACTCCAATCATTGAAGAAGCATGAACAACAAAGAAGACAATAGCACATAAGAAGAAAATCATGAAAGGTTGACGACAAGTATCCTCCGAGGGACCAATTTCAGACTCCCCAGTTCAAAGTCATCAGACAAAGTGCATCACCCTTAGGGTCGTAGGATATCGACCATACAACACAACATGGAACCACCAAGAAGACTACCATAGTTGAAGAAACCATTTTTTTTATTTTACCCCATTGGGAGCAGGTCAGTCGACACATCCTAAAGGAGGAACAAGCACGCATATCCTAGAGTCAGCCAATAGTCCTTTGGTACACAAGATAGCCAGTGCACAACCTAATATTATACCACTGGACAATACCAACTCATCAGAGAAGTCTAATGAGGAAGTAAGGACAATTGGCCCAGAAATTGTCCAGGTGGAAGATCAACATAAGGAAGGAAATGATGACAAAGAGTCATCTCCGAAATCAAATAATCCTCTAGAAAACCCCCCATCGGAAAGTCCTCACAAAGGCCAGTCGAACCCTCTAGAACAAACCAAAAATACAAAGCCTACAAATATTCAAGATCAAGGGAAGGATGGAAACAAAAAAGATACCCACACACAGCCAGAGCCAGAACAGCATGACGACCAAAATCTAGAGAACAAAGATTCCGACAAAGGCAACGACGCCAGAAAATAAAACAACCATGAACATCAAAAGGAACAATCAAGCATGAAGACAAAGATTATACACATGAAGGATAAAAATCCAAAGGCCAAGACATTCACAACCTTCATACTAGTCGTGTCGACAACAAGACCAGTAGAGACAATATCTGACCTAGTAGTTGTGTCAGATGAACATATAATGAACCCATATGACGAGGTGACCAAAGAAGCAAAAAATAGATGGAAGAAAGCTGCACAAGATGGTGCACGACTTGTTGTAAAGAAGAATAAATAAAAACAAGTGCTAAAGGATTTTGTACTACTAGCAAAGGAAAAATTGGGCATTGATCAACCGACAGAGGGAGTCAACCCATTGACAACAATAAAACATTTGGTCAAAGCATTAATAACTACATGTGTTAATAATTTGGCAAAAATCCACCATCTACGCCGGGAAAACAAGGATCTTAAAGAGTTACACAACAGGGAAGTGAGAAGCAATCAGGATGGAGTCGCTCAACAAACAACAATAATCTTGCACACAAAGTTTAAGAAATTCAAAGAAGTACGTCAGAAACTGGAGCAGGTTACTTCATAGACAATAATGTTTCATACAATCTTGAACAACTGGTCGACATACTTCACCTCAACTTATAGTAAGTTAAAAGCACAAAGAACAATAGTCGAGGATTTAGAGAAAAAAAGGGATATAACCACCAACTCCAAAAGCAAAGCAACCATAGCAACCCACATTGCAAGGGAAAAAGCAGCTAAGATAGAACTAGTAAAGCAGGAGAAGGAATGATAGAGAGAAGTGAGTAGAGCACAAGTAGCAACAATCAAGCCAACAAACATCTTGACTCAATCACACGAAAAACAAAAGAGGCCTAAGAGAAATTCGATCCAGGGTCGATCTTGGTTCATGAGGCATCTCTAACAAACAAGCTGGACTTCTTGGGACCACCTTGGGACAAATAAAATCACTCAGAATTGAGGCACATCACTCCATTGAAAAATGACACATATTCTCCCAGAACTTGTTGGACATAGCCTTGACCATCTATCAGACAACATTTGAAGGGCTACCACAACCAGAGTAATCGGGGGCCACATCGATTTACCAAAAGAACTTCTAGTTTTTCAACCCTTCAACATTCGAGTTGAGCTTGCCAACTACCAACCATCAGTCAAGAACTATAGAAGTAGTTATGAAAGGATCAAAGGAATCCCATGTACAAGTCAAAGCATGTCCACTGCCTTCAAATGTAAAAATACATGAATGAGAAATTCCTCAAGAGAAACATGCTTAAGCAAAACAACCAACAGATCATCCATGAACCAGCCACAGATACACAAACGAAAGGGACTCAAGCAATGCACAACATTAGCACATCTCTTTCTCATTCTTATTTTGTATTTTTTTTTTTTTTGTATTAGCCACACTTCCCTCTTGCTTGGGACGAGCAAGGAATTGAGAGGGGGGGAGATATTGTAGGGGCTAGTTGGCACCATCGACTAGACCCACCAGTCAACTACCCAAGTTGATTGTAGTAGTCGATTAGGAGAGTCGGTCGGATAGACAATTAGAGTCAATCGATTAGACAATTACATAATGTAACCAACTAGTAACATAATCTCTCTCTCTCTCTCTCACACACACACACACACACACACACACACACACACATATGGCTATGTAATGGAATGTACGAAGAGGTTGTTCTGAATATAATAAAATGCTTTGATGGTTCTCTCTCTCACCTTTCGTGTATGCCTGTATGTTTATATATTCTTCTACATGATGTTGTAGTGTGTGTGTTGCTCTTTGTAAGGATCTACCGGTAACCCTTCTCGTACTTTCTCTCATAGCACAACAATTGTCCATTAATTATCTCCGAAAAATCCATAGATATAATAAATTCGATGTTCTAACAAAATAAAACTTACATATCAAACTTGAAAACATAAACTATTATCACAACGAGTACTCCAAATTTCAAACTTGAGAAGAACATGAACCATTATCACAAGAAGTACTCCAAATTTCCAACTTACCATTAAACAACAACCAAACACATTAGTGGCAAATTTCATGATAACAACTTACCACCAAACAACCAAACACATTAGTGGCAAATTTCATGATGACAAATAACATGTTTCATTTTACACTTGTTCCACATCCTTTTTGTTTTAGGAGCCCCATGATCACCGTAACTAAATGTAACTCACGACTTTTTATTAATATAAGATTTTGTTTTATTAAATCGGAAAATACCACTTAAAAAAAGAGCTTCTATAGTCCATTAAAAGGGTGCGACTCGTCGGTCTTGACGTTTTTGGTAGCATAGATTCAGTTCCTTCATAATTTAAAATACAAGTCACTAGATCCTTTTGCTGAACTCAAATGATGGCAGCCACTGTCCCTCACAAATGTATACTTGTTACTGGACCTCCTGTAAGTTCACCCATTAACTTTCCCAGAAATAATTTCATAGCGATTAGTAACTTCAATTCCATTTACAGGGATTGAAACTATCATGTATAGTAAGAAGGCTTCTCTCTGTGTGTATTATATTTTATAGGGTGTGGGAAAAACGACTTTGATCATGAGGGTCTTACAGAAACTAAAAGATGCTCATCCACAGCTGAAGGTTCAAGGTTTCTACACAAGTTCGTACTATCTTCTCCTTTATAAAACGACAAACCCATGAAGTGTATTGAAATTAAGAAGACATGGGATATTTTCTGCTTGAAACCCAGTTATTCAACTTGTCTATTAGGGCAATCTGTTGTTGTGGGTTTGTTCACCTTGAAATATTTGAATTTTTCCCGGTTTTCTTACTACAGCATATTCCCTCATTGCATTGATCTACTTGCTTCACTTTTAGTACTAGTATTTTCTCAGACCCTATTTTTTTCTCTGTCTCTTTAGGTATTATCTAGCTAGACGTCTTTTTGTTCCGCAAATAACATATAGAAATTTCCTTTTTTGCGTTTTATTCTTCATAGGTCAATGGTGTAAGTTAAACTGAGATTTGACTTTATATCCTCATTTCAACTTATATTGAAGTTTTATTGGTTGGTTAAATACCCTATTGGACAAGACTCTTCAGAGCTGGAAACCTTTGGTTTAGACACTGTGATTAAGGGGTTTCTATTTTGCCAAAATTGTCGAGGACTTGCACCTAGCGTTGTCTGTCTAGTGCTTAGGAAAACTGCCTAGATTCAGTTAACAACGAGATATCACAAGTTAGCTGCATTAGCATAGTAGGAATGTTTGGGGAAATTCAACCCGGTTCTCTGCGCATTTGATTTACGACTTCATCACAACCCTCTTGATTAAACTTAGATTGAAGGTGGGGACTGGCATGTCGTTGATCAAGGAAGCTTTTTTGAAATCCTTATTTCGAACTTGTGAGCCTTAATTTGTATCCTCATCCTGAAACCATAGTTATCAAGTATGCTATGTTTTTGAGAGGATATCCATAAATTGCCTATTTGGGGCCTTATCCGATCGACATGCCTCTTGAATGCATTTCTTAGTCAATATGTAACTTTCTTTCGATCAGTGCCTTTTGGGACCTGAACTTAACTCGATTGCAGATTCCGTCCATCCAACGAACATGGAGCAAAGTCAACTGTTGACTTTGCTCCATGCTCGTTGGATGGACGAGATCTGCAATCAAGACAAGGATTGCCCTTTTTGGGTGCAAAGTTCCACTGCACATTTTCCTTTAGATACATATGGGGTCCATCCCTAATAAAGGTTATCTTTAGTTAGTCTCATAAATATTGTGGGAGGGTGACAATTTTTTCTTTGCTTCAAGGGGAATTTAGGTTGCCTATAACATATTGCACTATAGAAAATGAGTTTACATAAATTTTTCCCGGGGAAAACAAATAATTTAGTAAGAGTTCTCAAAGAAGATTTCATTTAAAAACAAGTCCTCGTTAGCATTTGGGGTTATTCCGAAAGTGTTTACACCATGTTTGGGGGTGCTTCATGAGATTTGGATCACATGGTGTATGATCAACCTCTGGATGGTCTATGATGGATTTGCACATTGGAGATGGCTTACATAGTGATTTCTTGACCTCAGTTGGGTGTTTGCATGACATTATTCCTTAGAGCGTTGGGTATATTTAGACAACGTGATGACATTCTACATGTTGGCCACATGGAGGAGGTTGCTTGTTTTGAGAATGCTTTGCATTGGAGGATGCACGTTTGGCATTTTGGAGGGGGGCATGTTTGGTTTTCTGGAGTTAGGACAAGAAGAGAAAAAGCTACGTTTGACACCATGAAGTGGCCATTAAGGAAAATTCCCTTTGAATTTTTATTTCAACCTCCTATCTCAAATTTTGGCGCTTATTTCCTTTTGCTTTTGTTGGTGATTACGTTGATGGAAGTATTATTATTATTATTTGATTATCTACTTTATCACTTTATGAAGCGAGTTGTGAGTTAAGTCTCTAGGTGAGGACCCCATCAAGAATTCTTAATTAGTTGGGTGAATGTTTGTGTTCCCCAACTATTGTGTACATGGACCTCGAAGTGCATAAAAAGCCCCCTTGTCTTGAATTGGGTTATTGTCACAAGTGGAGGCATTCTCATCATATATTGTGGATCATACTTCTATATCCATTGCTCATGTGTTATCCCTATAAATAGATAGAGAGTTGGAAAAAGAGTTTTAATGATGATTATCGTGTTCATGTGAATGATTGTTATTCCTTTCACTTATTTTTTAAAGTCACGTGCACAAATTTTATTTCATGATCATTCTTCTTTGATTGTCCTTTTTAGACCTATAACTTTGGGTGGATTCAATTTGAACAATACCATCATTGGGTTTGGATATTGACAAAGGGAAACTTCCACTTTGGTTGGTGATGATGCTCAACATTTAGTGTTGTTGTTTTGTTTGGAGTTTGACAAGGGAAATCCTGATTTGCTTGTTGAATATGATTAATGGTGAGTGAGGACCCCAATTTGGTTGATGACGRTATCYAGGTTGAGACAAAATGCTTGAAGACATGAATATGAAAAAATGTATGTTTCATGGCTCCTATACTTGAGGAGGTGAATGGTGTGAGAGGACAAGATGTCCAATTACTCGAGCTTATGAATGCGTATGACTTCATGGTGATTAGGTGAAACCCCGTGTGGTTGGAAACTGTAGAAATCACTCAATTGTATAATGATGCTCTTTCTATTGCTTATTTTGATTTGTTGATAGCTTTTCTTGATATGATGATGATGTGATTCATTTGCCAAGTAGAGTGTTTCAATAGGACAAGGGTTCACAAACTTCAAGGTTATGATGCTTTGCATGGATTGTAGTATATCGATTGTAGTCACAACCACTTGTTGTTATTCAAGAAGTTGTTTAGAATGATAGTGTAGAGCTTGTGAGTCTAACATAATCTTTCTTCATATTGAACCTCAAGTTGTGCATGAAAGAGGAGAGGGGCAAGGAGGTTATTTCCCCTCTAGAAGAGAAGATTGGCAAAAGAAGAGTAAAGATCGAGATAGAGCCAACTCTTTTTGGTCAAGTCTACTATAAGTGGAGACCTAGTGGTGTGCATCCTCATTTTGGAAGTGGTGGGAGAATGGGGTTGGAAAACATGGAGATAACATCTAGATGAATGGAGTTGAGGAGAGGAAGGATGAAGGCACTCCTAGGTGATAAACACCATGGCACCCATTGTTGAAAGTCAAAAGTTGCTCATCTTTAATGATGTTGAAAGTGAAAATCTTGTGAGGCATTGTAATATTTGTGAAACAATTTGGAATTCCATCGTATAAGATGGGGATGTGTATTCAATGAAAGCTTTCCTTGTGATTCTTAGTGACTTTTTACATGTTTGGTAAGAGATTTCCTTGCAAATTACTTTTGTGATTGTAAAACAATGAGGAGTGAATTCAAAAATGAACTCAAACTATAATTGGATGACAACAGGGTTGTGGACAAAATGCACAACTTGACATAGAAGAGATAGTGGCCATCTACACAATTTGAAAGTGAAGACCCTTATTCAAAAGATGTACATGAAAGCAACGCATGGATTGTTGAAAAGATGGTTTCAGGTTCTCATGCATATGTGGGGTATGAGGATATTCATGATATAGGTACAGACCCTAAAAACTTGGATACGTGGGTATGAGCGTGCGACCAATACTATATATATATCGCCAAAAATCACCAAAATCGCGATTTGATCCAGAAAACGATAATTTCTAAAAAAATCGCAAGAAAAATCGATCGATTTTTTGAGGAAAAATCGGAAAAATCAGGAAAAATCGATTTTTAAGTTTGCCGATATATTGTCGATGTTTGCCGATGTTTTCGCGATAAATCTGAAACGATGTTTTCTGGACCCTCAACGATTTTTTCGCCGATACGATTTCTGTAACTTTGATATATATATATGCATTACATAAAGTAAAAATTAAACTTGAAATAGAACTTTAAGGTTTCAATTTGAAAAGTTTAAATTCATCTTTCAAGAATAAAAAGAGCAATAATGACAATATTCAACTTTCCAATGAGCCAAAGAAGTGTGAAAAAAAAGTTTGTATGAGAAGGTCTTGTCTCCTTGGTTTGATTCCCATAGTACCAAGTAGAAGCTATGTTATCTCCCATTATTCTCACATGTGGAGCTAGCCATCTATGGGATTTCGAGAATATTCTAGAGGGTCCAAAACCCTAACCCTAATTGGGAGATGGGGCATACAAAAAACGCTAATTCTAATGGCTATCAACAAGTGTTAAAACCTTAGTTGTGAGGAGAGAAAATGTTCTCTTCCTATTATAATTATTTTCTGTTTCATAGTTGAATAGTGCAAAGGAGTGAGATATCAGAGAAAAACAAAGGAAGAAGAGAACCTTGTGACAACCTATCACATGGCACAATGTCTAGTTGTTCCACAACGAGCTTATTTTTCTTTGTATTTTGCATTGTAAATTTGAGAAATTAAAGAGCAAGGCACAAATGTTATTTCTTCCTGGTGTTTTTCCCTTACAGGTTTCTTCAAGGTATATCTTTTGTTAATGGTGTGATGTTTTTACTACTGTAGCTTTTTAGTTATTTTCTGAGTTACTTTTCATAATGAAAGCAATATGCTTCTAATATTAAAGCCTAATCATAAGTAATCATTGTGTAATAGAGTACAATCTCATTGTATTTGGAGTAACATACTTAGACCTATTGTGATTTGTTATCGCACAATCTGTACTTGCCCAAAGCCCAAGGCAAGTGGATGCAAGATTTGCGTAATAGGGGGTGACCTATCACTGTCACCTTAACAGGAAACCCCTTTCTATTTAGGAGTATGTCACAGTACCCTAGGGGAGACGTCCTTAGTGACTTGAAGGTTTGAGAAGGCTAGGGTAAAAGGTAGAGTCCCCACCCCCCCTCTCATAGGTCACTCAAGTCAAAGGTTCTTTGTGTCTTATGGGGATGAAGCAAAACGATAAATAAGGTGTACCTACCCAGAACAAGACAACAAATAGAAAATAATGGCAACTTTCAAGTACCAAATGATGTTAGTGCTTCATAAGACCATGAACCTCTGAAAAATAAGTAAGCTGATATAAAATTGCAGCAAATGTAATTATTTACAACAGCAATAAGTATTTTGCAACAGCCACAATAATTATGCCTTGAAAGTGCTTGAAAAAGACAAGAAAATATAGCTTTTGAATTGGCAGAATGATAACTACTTGTCACAAGCAAAATTGGCAATGTTTGATGATTGATCAGCTTTTAATGTCACTTTTGAAATAAAATTGCTGCTGTTAGATGGCTGTAGCAATCTTTTGCAACAACAAGAAGTTAGTCAGTGAATTAGTCTAGCTTAAGGTTAGTAGAGGTTAGTAAAAGTTTCAAGGAAGATAATTTGAGAGTTGTTTTGATCAATCAATCATTATAATGGGTAGACTAGTGCCTTTATAGGGTAATGGAGTCTATAGATGACGGTTTTCTCTTGGAAGAAATGACACAATGATTATACTTACCTAAGGATAAGAGATGGATGGAAGAGGTGTTGGCTCTTCAAGGCCTCAAACATCCAAACCCTAAAGATGAATTTGCTAGAGTGGAATCAATTTTAGGCTCTAGCAAACCCTCCTTCCTTAGACTATTAAAAGATATTAGAACCAACAATTGACTAGGTAATGACCATTAAAGTGCTAGTATTTAGGGCTCTAGAGGTTCACCTAAGTCAAGATCTTCTTAGCAAAGTCTAGCAAATGAAGAGTAAAGAAGTAGCAAATTAAGTCCTTTACTCCTAGGGTTTGTCAACCAAGCAATTTCACAATCTTTAACATCAATAAACAAATTTACCATAAACCATTCAAATAAAATGAAGAATTGCAGATTTACTTACTTCACCAACAATAATCAAGCCATAAAACCCTAGAATACTAAGTAACTTCACCAAGAAATGATCCAAGTTGCAAACTTTAGCCTCCAAGAGAAAGTGCGCCTAAAATTTCAGCCAATAACCCTCAAAAAGGGCACAAATTTCAGACCACACTACTTGTGTGGTGAGAGATGATGAAAAAGTGAGAGTAATTTCTCTCTATTTATACAGTTTCAATGACCTTTAATTAAAATTAGGTCATAAAAAGGTCGACCTGGCCAAATTACATCAAAAATCCATTTTTTACATAAATGAAAGTAATTAAACCCCAAAATCATTTCCAAGGGTGACATCATTCCCCTAGGATGACGTTGAGCCCCTTGGGTGGAACGTTGGGCCCCATATGCAGAACGTTTGGCCTCCAAAGGCCCTGTATTATGCCACACGTGCTAACCAACACATAACTGCCCTCATAAATGCACACCACAGCTCTAGATGACAACTAGGGTCAAAATGATGACGTCATGGGCTCCCAAGGGTCAACGTCCAGGTGGAAGGGCAAGATCCCCCTGGGTCTAGGTCTGCCAGAGTGTCTCAAGGGAAACGTCCTTCTTTCTTCCTGGTGCAAGTCTTTGGTGTCTCTCTGCCCCTGGTTGGGGTCACATCATCCATCTGTGGGCTTTCAGCCCCATGGAGGTCCGAGCTAATCATTCCCTCGTATGTGCCTGTCCATCGGGCAAAGTCCTGCAACAACAACAAGTACGCCCTCCAGGGGTTCATAAGTCACAGGGATCATAGCAATGTCAATCACATCTAATAATCAAATTACCCAAACATGTGCATCAAACCCCCCTTTACCCAAACAAATGCTCAAAGACGTTTTGCAGTTTAACAAGTTAGGTTTGGAGAAGGTCTCAGGGTGTCCTATTGGGCTAATCCTCAAGTTTGGGGTGTTTCCCAGGTGAGAACCAATCTAGGCCATGTAAGTGTGTATGAGGTGGCATGGGGTTAGTGTCTGGGTATGGGTGCAGTGATAACATGGAAATGTAGGTCTTACCCATGGTTGCCTTTGTAGAGGGCGAGTTGCACCTTGTCATAGATGCCATTCTTTCTTAGCCCATTCAATGCCTTTTATTCTTAGTTTTATTGCTTTTTATCTTTTTCTTTTATGCTTCAAGGGAAGAGCTGAGGGACACTGTCCCGACTTGGTGACCAGAGGTGACAACATTACCCACAAGCATTTCACGGAGATGGGAAGGCTGGCTCGTGATGAGACCCCCTTTCCCTTGGCTACGCCACCAAGAGCCACTACCCTGGTTTGGTGACCAGATAGATGGTAGCGTCATACGGTTACATGCCCATGGTCATAATAGGTCGGCTCATGATGAGACCTCCCATCCACCAACTAATACCTTGAGTGTTTATTTATCTTACGGGTTCCCTTTTCTTATCGAGAAGCCTTTTACTGCTTTCTCGGGAATCCCTGGGCGAAGTATCTCAAAGGTTTCATTTTTGGCTTTTAACTCTTGCCAACTACTTTTGCCCTCTGGGCCTTTAGCCCCTTCTTCCCACAAGGCAAGGTACAACCCTTCCTAGTGTGGCAAACCCAATACCTGAACAAAGGTAGGGCAAAATGAGAGGAGTAAGGATGGAAAGTGGTAAGTATGGAGGGAATGGACGATGACCTTTCATAAACCCACCCAGTGGCAACCCATCCTAAAGGGAGATCAACTTACTAGGGCATCATGACAACCTTCCAGGTATGAACGAGTTAAAGAGCATAATTTCCAAGCAAACATTATGAAATGAAGGAGAATTCAGTGCAACATATTCAAGTGCTTCAATAAATCAGAGTGACACATACCATGATACCCGGACTCATTACCTCATGGAGCAAGACTTACTGCTACTTCAGGACCAGGCTGGCGGGGTGGATACTGTTGCTGCTGATAGATGGGCTGCACTGAACAAAAGAGGGGCCCTCTGGGGCCATGCTCAAGTCATCCGACTCTCGACACTCCATGTCTTGGACCTGTGGGCCTCGAGATATGATCTCCTTAGTTATCTCTAGGATAGGGGATAACATCTGGCTCCAACTCGGGGACATGTGCTCACCGTAGAGCGCATGAGAACCTCAACATCTTTGGTATGACCTGTATCTGCTAGATCTCAACAAAATACATCGGTAATCCTCAGGGTGGTGATATCACCCCTCGCTCATATATGATATAAAATGAAGATAAGCATGCATATATATACATAATGAAGGAATACAAAAATGAAACTACACTACACTAGCATGATATGCAGATGGTATATACAATGGATGCAAATGCCTAGCTTACTTGTACTTAGCTGTGAAGTCAAGTCTTTGCCCCATGATGGGGTTTAAGGAGGCGTCCACTAACTGGCAACAGACACTTTCTTCCTTCCAACGTGGATAAATAGTAGGCATCATTGACTAACTTCATTCTGATTCTGAAAGGTCCTAGCCAAAACTGCACATTCCCTTTAACGTTAATAGGCTCTCCTTTCTTTGTGTCCCACATCCAGACTGTATCTCCCTCTTGATACTCTTTTGCTTCAAGCTTAGTTGTTTCATGTATAACCCTAGTATATTGTCTTGAGGGAGGAGGGTGGGATTTAGCTGTAAGGACTTCTTGCTGGCTTGGTTTGATCAATATGTCATCATCCCCTTTCTTTAGTAACTTAACAGTTCCAACTTCCTTGTCCTTATATTTATCTAATAGTTGTTGATATTCTTCCTTTTTTGGCCACTGTGTCTCATCGAACTCTTCCTCTGAAGTGAAAGGTAAATCTTCTAGAGAAAATATAGGAAGGTTTTCCTTGGTCGGCTCATGCGTCACAATGGTGTCAGCATCATTGTTAATTTCTTGCACATGGGCCTTGGCCATTGGCATATTCAGAAGGTGTTCTTTTGTCCCATTCTTCATAGGCACATTGATGTAAGTTAGATCCATCTCTAATGGTCCTCCCAACATTGCAACAAACTTCCTGGACAAAAGCATCCCCCACACATAAGGGACGTCCACTACCACAATATCCATATGGATCACTCTCTCGGGATATTTACCAAGGCGTACTTCAACATTCTCAACTACCCCATGAGTGGGTATGGCCCTGGATTCAAAACCACACACATTTCTATAAGGCCGTGTGGCCTTTAGGCCTAGCTTCTCCATGACTCTCAAAGACATCATGTTAGCACCTGCTCCTGAATCAAGCATACAATTGTTAAGACATTTTTTATTCACTAGTAACGTCATGAAGAAGGGTGGGTGTAATGTCCCCCACCTCTTGATAAAGAGGTTTGGAGAGACTCAGTAGTCTAGTCATCCCCACTAGACTATAGTCTCATGCAACATGGGGAAAAGTCAGCTAAACTCAATGTTATAATATGAAGTTGACTTGAAAAGGTAAAAAGTAACTCAATGAGGAATTAGATCACTTGAGGTTGAGTTAGGAGTTAACCCTAGGGGTTAACTAACTCAATAGGGAAATAGAATGGAGGTATAAAGGAAAGGCAAGGGCGCACCTCTCAGTTATCTTGGATTATTGTTGCAAATTGCTTTTGGGCTCTTGAGCACACAGTTTTGAGGGTTTTGAGAATACAAACCCTAGAGAACAATTTGGTGGTGAAAGATTCCACCTATCTTGTTCCAAGCTTGGTCTCGGGGATGAAATACTCCACCCACACCATTCTACAACAGTTACAGGTCTCATCACTCATCCAGGACATCTGCAGGCCGTACTCTTGAGGGTTTTCAACAGGGGGGCACACCATTATTTGAAGGAAGTTCGATCCAAGAGATTGGCAGGGCTTTTGGACATTCTAGCACTTGGGTTTTTCTTGCAGGGCCTTGATCATTAGTTCTAGTGCTTTTTGAGAGAGTTATTCTTGCCAGATGATTTCCTAGAGCATTGGCACGATTTGGAGAGAAGGAGGGCGCTAATGAGATTCAGATCTATTCAGTTTGGAGGGGTTATACTTCAGATATGACCTTGAGACTTCACCTAGTGGCTTGCAGTGCCCCGATCTATCTTTCTAGGAAGTTTCAGGGCATTTGGAGGTCTCCTTCATCATGGCCAAATTGTTGGGCATTGACAGGGTTCAGGAGGGCGCAACTTCACTTGAGGATTCAACATTTGGAGGAGCATCTCTTGGCATTTTGGCCTGAGACTTCAGGAGGGGGTTCTACTCACCCCGATCTATCATTCTACAGGGTTTGGAGTCATTTGGAGGCTTCCATCAGTTAGGCCAAAATATTGGGTCTTCTCAGCTCTTCAGGAGGACATGCCATGGGCCAGGGGGTTGGACTTGACCCTGGTTCTTCTTGTATTGGTCTTCATCTTGTATTCAACCTTTGGAGGCTTGCATCTTCTTATCGGGAGCATTTTGTAGCAGCTCATATTATGTCTATTGGAGCTATCTGTTGATTATTCTAGATCTGCATCATTATTGTATCATGTTCCTTCTCATTATATCAATAAAGGTCAGATCTATGCCATTGGTTCCATATTTGGTGTATCTTGTATTTCTACTTGTTATATCTTCAGATCTATATCATATGCTTGTTAACTTAACCTGCAAACCCTAAGGCCGAACTTAAGAAGTAAACCTGCAAGTAAACACACACAAATAAGCTAATTAGTGGTCAGTTAGTGTTCCAAGCGAAAAAATTGGCTTGGGAACATTACAGTGGGTGTCTATCATACTGAACCCTAAATGTAGATTTTCTGAGGTCCTATGAGGCTGCCATCTAGGTCTGCCTTTGAACTCAAGATGGCTCTAAGTTTTATCTTCAAGACTGTCCTTAGCTGCTGTTTTAGGACAACAAACAATCAAGTACTTTCTGCTCACAATTTTGATGGTTAAGTGTCCTTTTGAGGTGCCCTTGCAAGTGTTTTATTATCCCAATGTTAGCACTTGCAATATACTCAAAACAAATAACACTACCTCCTAGATCTTTACAACTTTAAATGTTGATTTACAATTCTAAGCATGCATGAAATGAACACAAGTATTTTTGGTCAACATGACCTTGGATAAAACCCCCCCGGGGAAAACCAGTTTGGAATGGAAGTATATATAAGTGGTGTCTAAAGCATGAGATACAACAACAAATACAATATGATGGAACCTGTATACAAAGCAAGCTCCTCTCGAGCCTTGCCAAAGGATCCAAGGAGATATGCGCCCAAGCTTAGTGCGCCCTCTCCCTTTGTTGCTCTATCCACTGAAGTGAAGTGCCCTTGAACCTGGATGCTCTAAAGAAGAAACCGTTGCACCACAATGTGCTCTTGTGTGCTGCCTCTCCACTGAAACAATCAGATCTAACTTCCTCCAAGTAAAACTGCTCCCTGCTAGCTATGTGCTCCCCTCCTATGGTGTGCCCTCCTCCAAGCAAGTGTGATCACCACAAATAAACTGGGCCCTAAGCCTTCATGAGCCCTCCATGAAAGGAGGCACCCAAGCTCTTCTCTCCCAATGCTTCCATTCCCATCTCCTTGCCCTTCTCCAAGCTCCTTTGGTGAACATACAAGTGAGAATGAGACTCTCCTTGCCCTATGCACCCCTCTTAAGGAAACATAAGGAAACCTAAAAGATAGGTGGATGAGATCATCTCATCCCATCTCTAATCAAGGGTTGAGATCTCTCCAAAAGAATCTCAACTCAAAACCCACTTTACTCAAGTTTCCATAGTTTCACTTTATGTCCCTCAATTCACCCACAAAGTGAATTAATAGTCATTTTAGGCTAAAATGACCAAATT
>JASDQU010208505.1:8206-23925 GCA_032191745.1 Picea mariana | reverse complement strand
CCGGAATCCACTGTCATCCATTGATCTACACGCCACTAGATCGACCATTGATCTAAGCGCGTTCTTTATTCTCCAGGCGCGAATGCAACAAAAACTTAGGTTTAGTGCTTTTTGTGGGTTTTGTGCACTGCTTCCCTTGCTTTTGTCACCATGGGGTTAGGAAACACCACTCAACATAAAAAATCATGAATTTTCTTTTCTTTTCCTTTCCTTGAAAAAATTTGCAGAAATGAAATATTATTTGCAAGCCAAAATACATCGAGAGTGAAAATTTTCCAATCACCAGGTGATCCTATGAATTATAGGGTTATAACAACGACTCCACCTGGGGATGGCAGCTCTTTTGGGAGGTGTCAAGAACCACTGAAATCTAAATATGCAGACTAATGCTTTATTCATTGGGCTGATCCCAAAATATTAATCTGCAACTTGTACCTGTTTTGATCTTTAACCAAACCAAAATGAACATTGCTGAAAAAGAGATGCTCAGAATGTTGAGCTTATTCGCATTCTCCTACCTACCCTATACTGCTGAAACTCATGCTAAATCAAATAATACAAAAATGCCAATGAATCCAATCAAGTAGCTGCTAAGACCAGTGGACTGCTTGACTACTTGTCAGCACAGTAAAAAAGGCAACTTGACCTTTTGTCCATGGATTCAAAATTGCAAAGTGTAGTGGCCACTGCTGAAAACATGATTGATCTTTACAACAGAGACCTTGAAAATCCTGAAGAACCAAAGTAATGCCAGAGATAGATTGGGGCTCTGTAGTGAAAAATTTCTCCATATAGGTGACTATAGGATCAAGGTAGAAATGACATGTTCCTTGATTTTTAGATTCAGCCAAGTGAGTAGCATGTTCTGGCACTGTATCTATGTTATTTTCATCCTCATGCAATGGATGATATGGCTGCAACTTTTTTGATGGGTTTTGAAATGATACTTCTGCTGAACACACCCCTGTAGCTGACTGTCTGATCATATCCATATCATAACAGTTTTTGAAATCATTGGGAGTGAATGAAAACTGACTTTGAGAACACACATTATTCAGAATATCAACTATAGGGTCATAAAATGATTTAGATAATGGTGGCATTGGCTCTACTGGTACTTCATGGCTTACACTGTGACTTTCAGCTAGAATTTGACCAAGATTCCCTCTTAAAATTTGAAATGAATCAAATCACAGAGGCAATGAATCAAGATGGATTAACTCATCAAGATGATTTCATCTGAGGTTTGACCTTCAAAAAGGCTCAAGGGCTGCACCTCTGGATCAACTTATGTATCTACCTTGTTTTCCTCAATTGATGCAGTAGAACCTTCCTCTTCCTTTCTATGTGCAATCTGCTTGTAATGTTTTCTCAGGAGTGAGGCAAAACATAGGGGCAGACAGTTTGCATTTTCCTGAAAATTTTCTACACTTTCCTCTCGGATATTTTCTGCACTTTCCTCATCGTTGTCATGTTTGTTGTGTAAATCTTGACTGTCATATCTGAGTTGTAACTGACCTTCTTCCTGCCAATGACATGCTGTTGATTGCTTTGAATAGTCCACCTCTATTTCAGCCTCATGATCATCATGATACTGATCACCCTTGGGTAGATTATCCAAGTAAGTAATGTCATCAAACATGCACATCATATCAGCTGGTTGTTCCTCTGCAAGTTGAGATGGAGCTTCATCTTTGACTACGTCATGAATTGAATACATGAAAGAATCATTATCCAAACCATGGTACCAAGGGTGAGCTGCAAAATGTTTGGGAAAAATGACCTTTTATTTCTTTGAAATCAATGGAACACGATGTCTTTGAACATCAAGTTTTTCTCTTATGCTAATCTTCTGCATCATCTCTTTCATGGTGATGGCCAAAATGTACAGTTTAGCTTCTGAAGATTTCAACTGCTCCTTTTCTTTGTTCTTTACCTTTGACCTTTTGATCAACAAGTTGGCCTCCACATCAACTGCAATGTTCTTCATTTCGTCGAGAGTTGCAGTGTTCCTTTCTCTTAATTGGAACGCCATATCAGGATCGAAGGCATCTGGGTAATGCAAGTGAGTTGATCCTGGGGGTGGCCTTCTATCAACAGGCATTGCATGATATACCTTATTGAACCTTGCTAAAAAATGAGGTACTGTCTCCCCTGGTTGTCTTTTCAAATGGTCATATTCTTCTAGAATGAGAAAGACATTTCTCATGATCACCCATCGATCTAGGAAATTTTTTACAAACTGATGGAAACTGCTAATGCTTGCATCTGGAAGATTCTTAAACCAATTCTTGAATTTACCTTGCAATGATAGGGAAAAAATTCTGATGCAGACATCATCATCTTCTACCTCAAACAGATCAAGAAAATCCTCAAGATTTTGAATATGCTTTTCAACAGTGATCTTCACATTTTCTCCATCAAACCTGGGCAAATTAGTGATGTAATTGACATGGAGTTGATGGAGAAAATGAGGCAAATGTAGAGGCTTGTATCTGTCTGGGATTTTTGTAGGTATAGGAGGTGAAGCAAGAGGCTTACAACCATCTAGAGGTTTAGCAAGAGTAGGAGATAAAGCAGGAGGCTTATGTCTCACTAGGATTTCTACAGGTGCATCAGTATGTACATGATCTACAATTTGGGGCTTGGTCTCTTAAGACTCATCAATTAGCACGTGGTCAATGAAATCTTCAGCAATGTACTTTTGATCAGGCTTAGAATAAGATAGAACGTAATTACATATAAAACCAAAGATGTCTTGAATGGAATCTGGGTTTGAGTACCTGATCTTTTTAGGCTGCTTGGTCATGCTTCAGGTTCTTCCTCCAGTGGAGTCTTTGAGTCAGCAATGTATAGAGTTGATTGGAGTCGCCAGGTGAAAGATTTCATCCTTCTTGTGTCTGGTCACTATCCACTATCAGTGATCATATCTGGAACTTGAGGTACACTACTGGAGAAATGTCCCCAGTACGGTCGCCATCCTGTTAGCACTCTGTAATTTTCCCAAGGCTGTGAAGGCAGTCATAGAGGCAACATCAAAACCACTTCGAGTCTTGGATCTAGCCCTCCAAGACTCGGAGAGAGATCTCTCTGTCTAATATAACTTTGTTGGAAAGAAGATATTAGGCTATTTATGCAGAATATGGGTTTTTTTATGGATTTGGTATGTTTGGGAGATCTAAAACTCGAATTTTCATTAGGCCATGGGGTCTACTTTTCTGAAATTGGATCTATCTCAGATGTAAAAGATTGTTCTCCATAGGGAAGGATAGAAATACTGTTGGATCAAATTGAATTAAATGCAAGTGGAGGAGAGGAAAATAAGTGAAAATCCATCAAGCAGAGGAGCAACTAAGAATTCCTATGCTCAAATTCAAACGAAAACATGCAGATCATTAAAAGACCAGAAATTGAGTGCAAAAAACAAGTTATGTTCTTAATATTTCTTTCAATGATTAGATCAGGGAAACACGTGAATGGATTAATAGAGTAAGAAAATAGTTACTCAGAGAAAAACATCACCAGGGAGTCTAACACAAGAATCCTACAGATACAATTTTTATTTCTAAAAAGTCATCAAGAAAATTGCAATGTATCCCCTGTGGGGCATGAATCCAGAGCTCAATCATTAACCATTTTACATTAAAATCACATCAATAAATATGAGAGATCCCCTAAAAAGTTTTGGAAGTCGTATTCAACCGCTTCGGCCAAAAATAGCAACAAATCCCCAAAAATCCTGAACTATCCACCATGAAAGACGAGCCGAATTTTTGCAAAAAAAGGTGTTCACACAGACATATGTTTCTCTTCAATGCTGACACCTGGGAAACAAATGAATGAGGTTATTGTATATCATTATGTTTTGGACAAAAACCTCTTTTTGTTTCGCCAAATTCGCCTCCATCTCGCCGAAACAGCTCCTGCAAAATCGGGGTTGAAACAGAAAGAACCAGAAATCCAAAAAATGAGGCTGAAAGATAGCTTTGATTATCCCATATGGTGGAACTTGTGAAAAAACTAAGAGAGGTTTTTGTTCTTTAGTCCGTTACAGAGAAAACCCTCTCTCGGTTTTTCAAAATTCGTCTTATTTTTCTTGGAATCTCCTTTGGAAAATGAATGGTTGAAAATGATGCGAAAGTGGTTTCGTTGGGGATAAGTGGTATTTTGGACCCCCCCCGCCGAGGTGGTAAGTGGTTTTAGGGGGGTTATAGAGGGAGGGGGGGTTTGCTGGCATGTGGAGCTGACACCTATTCGGGAGTGGTTTTAGCAAACTACTTCATTCCGGACCCCCCCCCTCTCGTTAAACTTCGGATGGCAAGGGGGGTCCAGAATTTTTTATGGCCGTTTGATTTGGTTTTATTGGGATGTGATGTGAAGTAGCGGGTGGGTAGAAACTTAGGATAGTATTAATTTTTTTGTTTTGTTTTTTTAATATTTGTTATATGTTGTATTTTATTTTGTTTGTATTTTATTTATTATTGTTTTATTTAGTTTATTGCGTGTTTTAATTTAGTTTTTTATTGTTTTTATTTTATAATTTGGTTTTTATTATGTTTTTAATGTTGTTTTGAGTTTAATTTTTATATGTTTTGTTTAATTAATCTTTTTTAATTAATTTAAATCAATGGAACACTAACCCAATTACTAACTTAAATAATTAACTTAATTAATAATTACTAATTAACTAATTAATTAGTTATTAGCTAGTTTAACCTATTCTAACTATACTAAAATTATTAATTAATCTAATTAACTTATTTTATTGCTAACACTATTAACTTATTGACCTTTTTGTTTATCCTAAGTTTGGTTTATGCATGGATGGGTTTCGGGATAATGGAGGATGATGTCATGGGGCAGGGGTGGTATGGTATTGCCGGTATGGTGATAAGTTGGAAGGGTGGTAAGAAGTAAGTGGTCTGGAGCGGAGGAGGTCTGATGCAATGGATTGATGACACGTTGGGGCAAGGCTCGCCGGGAAAACCACCTCATTCTGGACCCCCCACCGTCAAAGGAAGAACGGTCGAGGGGGTCTGGAATCGCTAGTAGATCGTCCATCTGCGCGCTGTCAGGATGATCGTAGATCTGTGCACACTTGTTAATTACCATTCTGGACCCCCCCCGCCACCGATAAAAGCAGAACGGCTGAGGGGGTTCGGAATCCACTGTCATTCGTTGATCTACGTGCCGCTAGATCAACCGTCGATCTAAGCACGTTCTTTATTCTCCCAGTGCGAATGCAACAAAAACTTAGGTTTAGTGCTTTTTGTGGGTTTTGTGCATTGTTTCCCTTTCTTTTGTCACCATGGGGGTTAGAAAACACCACTCAACGTAAAAAATCATGAATTTTCTTTCCTTGGAAATAATTTGCAAGCCAAAATACATCCAGAGTGAAAATTTTCTAGTCACCAGATGATCTTATAAATTATAGGGTTATAACAGGTGGTATTTGTTTCCTTCCATGAAAACGATCACCCTCTCCTTTAGTTGTTTGTAGACTCCTTTGAAATATTCATCTCCATCATAATCCTCAATTAGAATTTCATGAGTGAAAGGCTCAAGCTGCATTATCATTCCAATTGCTGCAATCTTCTTCATTGGTGGCCGAGAGAGCATGCCTGCTAGTCTATTTGTGAATCCTTTCTTGTACTTAATCAATAAATGAAATTGTTGCAAGAAACCTAACCACTTGTCATGCCTCACTTTCTCCATCTTGATATAACTTTGTATATACTAAAGGTGTTGATGGTCTGTGTGTATGATAGTCTCTTTTCCCAAGAGGTAATGCTTCCACTTCTTCACTGCTTGCACAATTGAAAAGAGTTCATTATCATATGTGGGATAGTAAAGCACTGCTCCATGAAACAAATCTGAATGGTAGCACATAGGCCTTCCTCCTTACACGAGTATTGCTCCTAATTAATATCCACTAGTATCGGTCTTTAGCTTAAACGATTGTTGAAAATTCGGCATGGATAACATTGGAGGATCACTTATTTTGTTCTTCAAGACTTCAAATGCTATTTGTTGTGTCTTACCCCAATGAAATCTCTCTCCTTTAGCAATTATGAAACACAATGGTGTTTCTACCATTGAAAAGTTTACAATGAAATTTCTCAAATATTTAGTTACTCCCATGAAAATCTAGACCTCTATCACATTGGTGGGAACATGACATTGGGTGATGGTTGCAATATTCTCTATATGTACTCTTAGTTCTCCTCCTCCAATCATGTGTCCAACATATATCAAAGAGGTATTTACAAACTCACATTTCTGCAAGTTGGCAATCAATTGAGTTTTCCTCAATAATTCTAGTAGCTATGTCACATGTGAGAGGTGCTCTTTCCAAGTGTTGCTACATCATCCATATATACTATTACAAAAGAATAAATTAAGGGACATATCACATCATTCATTTGTCTCATAAATGTTGCAAGTGCATTGCATAATCCAAAAGACATTACTAACCACTCGTACAAACCTTGTCTTGTTTTGAACATTGTCTTCCACACATGTTCTTATTTGATCCTCACGTGGTGGTAACCTGAATTGAGGTCCAACTTAGTGAAGAATTTTTCTTGTTATAGTTGATCCAACATGTCATCAATCCTTGGAAAATGATATATATTCTTGATGGTGATCTTATTTAGGGCACGATAGTCAATGCACATTCTCTATCTTCCATCTTTCTTTGGCACCATGATGATGGGTGAACCACATGGTGATGTACTGGGTCTGATGATTCCCTGCTCCAACAACTACTGTAGATGCTTCTTTAATTAATCTACTTTGATGGTGAACTTCCTATATAGCCCAATTTTAGGAAGTGGTGACTCCAACAACAATTGAATCTCGTGTTCAACCTCTCTCTTGGGTGGAAGTTCCCAAGGCTCTTGAAACACTTCCCTGTAGAATTCAATTAGTTGTTGTAGTTGTTGATGTTTCTCGCCACTGCATCCTTCCAAGGATGGCTTCATATCCAACTCGTTTCTTTCTCCTTTCTACTTTCCTTCTCTTAGGAATAACAAGACAAAATTCTTTGTACTGCCCATGTTTCTTCTTGCATGATGAGCATTGATCAAAGATAGATTAGCTTTGTCCTGGTGTGCATTTATGGCATAATATTTTATATCCTTGACTAGCCTATACTGACTCTCTCTCCTTCTAAAAATGGCATCCCTCATGTACAAATATGGACTTACCAAGATGACTCCACATATTTCCATAGGAACCACATCTGCAACTACTTCATCAACAAAGTTTTGATTGATGGAAAACTTAAATTTGCATTATTTACTCACTTTCAATTATGCATATTCCCTTACCCAGCCTAGGGAGCATGGATGTGGATGATCTTGATTCTCTAGCCCAATATTCTCAACCAATTGTGCAGAGATCAAGTTGGATTGTGAACCGGGATCGAACAAACAATCCCCCTTGATTTGCTTCATGTGGATTATAATGCAGAAAAGTGTATTCATTGCCTTCTCCTCCTTGTGATTACAACCAGTTAATGTCAGTTAATATTCCCTTCTAGGTCTAAGGTGTTATACACTCGTTCCTCAGCATCCAGTGATATCAATGCTTTCTTCTTCCTTTTCTAAAAATATTTGGGGTGCTTCTCAAGGTGTAGCTTCCAACAATTCTCTTAAGTGTGTCCCCTTCGGTCACATCCTTTACATTGTTGGATGGAAGGTGTTTCTTCTTGTGTTTTTTCCACAATCTTCTTCGCATTCCACTTCTTCTTGTTTTTATTCTTTCTCTGCTTCTCTTGTGGTTCTACTTGCTTGTGAGGATTTGTTTGTTGCTTCCACTTGTTTCCCTCAAGGTATTGTTCTCGAATACTGGCCTCATCAATTGTCTTTGGTATAAATAACATCATCTTCCTACAAATCTAAGGCAACAATTCCCCCAAATACTTGACTAACATGTCTATAATTTTGAGAGAGAGTCCCATCTGAATTGTTCTCTTCCTGAAATTTGTCGTGAACTCCTACATCGATTGTCCTTGTCTCTATCTGAAGTAATGACATACTATTTGTTGGTGTTCATCATACCCTATTGGATAAAATTGATATTTGATCATGTTATTGAACACTTCCCAATCAATTACCAATGGATTATTTTCTAGTGCTCTGCATACTACATCATTCTCCCACCATGTCACACCGAAGTATATGTTACCATGTGCATGTTGAATTATACTTCCATATGTTGTAGCCATTTTTTCATCCTGATAGCATCCACTTCCTCAGTATATGTCTTGATTTCCACCTTGTCCTCCACATGCAAAGGTACATGCATCTTGTTGTAGCTACACTCTCCCATCTCGGGCTCAGTCTTATGCTCTTTCTATGGCTTATCTTCTTCCTTCTTGAGTCCTTCATAACAAGTATTTTTGAGGGAGTTTCTTCGCTCTTCACTTCCAATTGTTGTGGCACCATTGATGTCAACATGGCCAAACTTTCCTCAAATATATCCAATCGGACCCTGGGACTTCGTCCTCTTCTCCTTTATAATGTTCCCATGACATTCTTGATGCTCTACTTCTCTCTAGCCCTGGAAAAAACTCTTGCCCACTTCTTTTGTAATCATTGCAGGTACTTACCATACATGGATCACTAAGTGCATTCAAACTTCTTCTCTTATACCATCTTATCCGTAAATGGAAGGCTTATAGTCTATCTGTCTTACCAACATAGAAATATTTGTAAAACAAATATGATATTAGCTCCTTGGATGATGGTAAAATACTCAACCAATCAATCCATAAGTCGATTCAACCCAAATACAAATGACACCCACTACCCAGAAGTCGAGTCAGGGAAACGAGTAAGAAGGAATACAATTCAAGTCATAATCCAAGCAAGTCGAATTAACCCAAGTCGAATTGACCAAAGTTGGATTGACCCAAGTTAGGTCAACCAAGGGATGATTGTTAGTTTAATGAGGAAGGGAACTTGACCAAAGGGGAATTCAATTCGAAGGGGATCGACTCGTGGCTAAAGAAAACAGATAAGAGGCAGATTCAACATCCAATAATGAAGGGAAACCCTCTGCACGTTGAAATCATTGACCAACAACTGAGAATAAATTTCTAGGGGCCAATTTGATCACCAATGGCATGTAAAAACATTTGGAAGATTATTTTTAATAACCCATGATGCAGACAAATTTCCAGGGCGATTTTGGCAACCCACAACAGCAAAAAAACATGTGGGAGTAGGTTTTTAACATTCACTAACAAGGGAAAATGTATAGAAGTTGACTTTAGCACTCACAAACAACAAAAAATGTGTGGAAGTCGACTTGAGCATTCACGAAAAATGAAAAACATGTTGGGGGGGGGGGAATTAATAGTAGGTGAATTGTCAAAACATGTATATGGTTCATGGGTAGCTATAAAACACCCAAACAACCCCAGGTTTCCGAAATAGTCTGTGTATGATTTATGGGAAAAGGAAAAATGCCCCAGCAAGTCAAGAACATACCCAATGACTCTAAAAACGAAATTAGAAACCCCAAATTAAATAACAATGGCTCAGAAAGAATGGTTGTCAATTCCCAACTCAAAATCAATGCGCGACTATGGTTAAAGATTTGTTAGGTTGGATTACAAACCCATAATGACCATATTCATATAAAACAAGCTCAAGTCCAAACTGGTACGGCATTCCATTTTCTAAATAAAATACAGACAACCATTAAGTTATAATGCATACATTAACCATTCAGGGATAGTATAATTAAAAAAACTCATCATGCATAAACTCATAATTTACCTTGGAAACCCAAACGGGAAAACCAACATTATTTTGGCTTCATCAAGAATCTTATTTATTCAACAATGGACAAGTTATAGGCTCTTTGGTTCATATTTATGCTCCTCAATGACAATTGGGAAACCTATCTACGCCATTCATATCCAAATAAACCCTTTCTAATTATGGGGATACATGATATAGAATGTTGAATCTATTGGGGGGATAGCTAGAGGGCCAGGCATCCCCAATGCTTCATCTTCTCTCCAACTCGTTTCTCCTTCTTTTGTTTATTTGTTTGTCTTTTCGCACACCTGGAAAATGTCTTATAAACGTTTCATTATTTTTTATACAATAATGTGATGCCCAACTTTACATACATTACATATAAAAATGGACATCAATCGTGATGGCATGGGGCCCTTCACGCAAACAAGTTGATCTCATTATTCATCCATAGCCTTAAACTTTACCTGTGTTGATCATCTTAGAGTCCTGTGCTGATAGCCAATTGTTCTTGTTGGATCCGATTTAGATCATCTGAGCACCCGACAAAAGTGATTTTCAATCTATAATGGAATATAAATTGTGGTTTTTTTCTTAGAAAAAAGGTTTATGGAAATTTTGTAAATATTGATTTGAAACTTCATTAATATTGAAATCCAAAATTTATATAATTTAGTATTAAATTGGGTAAACGATTTATGTATGTTGTGTCTTTATTATTTTCAAACGTTGTCCAAAATTTATGCATCGTTGTTATAAAACAAATTTAGGAAAAAAATTGTTATGGCAATACATTTACTAAAAAAAAATTGTTTCATCCAATATCCACTCTTTGAAATCCACATTCACACTTTTTTTTCCAAATTTTCATTTTTATAGTCCAACTTTCAAATTTTGAATTCGATATTAATACTTCTGAATATCGATTTTGGACTTTGAAAACACCAATTTTGACCTATCTCTTGAGGATGTTAGACTGAAGTTAATCTAAATTTAATGAAATGGTTGTCATACATGCATATCTTTGCATTGGAGATCGGGTCAAGTCTTGTTTTGTAGGAAAGTCAAGTAGTGTGTGTGGGATATTCAAGGATGTGGACCAGTCTTGGAAATTTGCCACAACACTCTCCTCTAGCCCAAGTAGCTTCAACACTTACATCAACAAATTTTGGGTGAGTTCGTTCCATACTTGGACTCTTTTTATTTTCAACCATTAGGGTTTCTAACTCACTAAAGGAATTCTTGTAAATCAACCATAGTATGTTAGTTTGATTTCCCTTATTTATTTGTTGGTAAAACCTAATATGAAACCTAAGTGAAGTACCCTAATAATTGAAAGCCATAGATTAACATAACCAAGATCTAAAACCCAATGGCCTTCCCTTTCTCCTTGTTTTCTCTCCACACTCTAGAGTGGTGACTCTACTCTCCTACTTCTCTATTTTAGTAGTGTATGTAGGGGGCCAGTTTTCCATCCATTCTCTCAGGAGTAGCACAAATCCATTTGTATGCTACACTTTAAACACCATAACAATGGCATTTAAATTGGTAAACTATCCCCTTTTTCTTGCCCATCTATATTTCACAAAAAATTAGATCTAGTGACTATATTGTGAGCATTTTTACCTTAATGAAATTATCCCTTGGATATAATTCATTTCTAGGATTGACACATAGGTGCCCAACATAGCATAAGCATGTTCATGACTTATAATGATTTTCACTTGGCCTTGGGGATTTGTGGTGGTTGTAATATCTTTTTGTCACTATTTATACATTACTACAATCCACAATGTCCATAGGTGGATATTCTAATCAGAGAGGTTATGCTTCTAATGTTTTCATAGATTGAGCTTGACATCCATTGTGTTTATTTTATTTTCACATTAAAAGGGGCACCACTAAGTTCAACTAAGTGGTTTGTGGGCCACCTTTGGAGATAATCTTTGGACAAGAAAGATTTATCATGTTAGCTAGAAACATCCTCAATATAAATTCCAAAATCAGTGTCACCTAGTGGTGTGAAACACACTACAACTCGTTCATTTACTACATTTGAAATTGTTACCAAGGAGACATTAATAGGTTTCAATGAACATTAATGGACCAACTTCACTTTTACTTCTAAGAACTTAATAAATTTTTGACTACAATTCATTGTTGAGGTTGAACCTTCTATTTGATCATTACCTTTAACCTTTAACACATAAACTATATTGCAATCCACCATTTTATTTATTGGTTAGGGTATTATGATGTTGAGTTACAATAAGGATGAGCAATTGTCACACCTAACAATAGTATTTTTCACACCAATAGACTAGACGAGAGATGTACCAACCTTTATTCTTTAATAATATGGAGTCGATCCACATTTGTGAAAAATAAAATAACTATTGTTATATAATCTCCTTGCTTTGGACATATTGTTTTTCAAGTAAAACTTTGTAGGAAAACTCAAGTGATGGTTTCTTGCATTCATGGATGACATTCCTAGTAAACCCATCAATGTAAGCTATTGTGTCTAACCCACGGAGATTTGAACTGTGCACCTACTTGCATAGAAATACCTAAATTCCCAACAACATTGACACCAACCAATTGAGTTAACCCCTTGGGCTATCTTGCTTTGAACATATATATAATAGTATAATATCCTTTGTAATGAATCTCAATCTATCTCATAGATATATACAATTTGAATTCTCTTTATAGCCAATATTAATAAGTGTCATGTATCATCAAAATCAATCTCATTGACATTCTCTTTTTTACTCATAATACATTGAACTATCCATTTGAACATGTGGTAGTCACCACTCAATACATTAAAATTATGAACACGTGGTAATCACCACTCAATACATTAAAATATACTTAACTAATTGTGACCCATCCCCAATAATAAACCCACCATTCATTTTAAACAATATGCATCATCACTTCCACAAAGCAATAGAGTGTTGTTTACATTGAAAATTTGTTCAATAGATACAATAATGCAACAATGTCCAAAAGATTTTAATGCACCCCTCAACTAATTTTAAACCATGTAAAACCAACTCCATGTGTTCAACACTACAAAAACAAAATATATTATTAGTAATGTCCAACAACGAAAAGGAAATATGAATATCAATAGATACATAGAGATAAATCTATCAAAGAACATTTGTTACTATAAATTATAAAACCTAATGCCACATAGGCCAACTACTAGTTGATAAATTCTTGATCAATGAATTAAGATGAAGAGGGAGCAAATAGTAAGTATATAAGACTACACCTTAGCATTTCTCTTTATTGCACATGTGTACTTGCTTTGGAGGTACCATCACACTAATAAAACTAAATCCCGAATTTAAATAGTGTGAACTTTTATTTTCATCATATTGTTATTGATGTTGTAGATTGTGAGTTGTACATACCGAAAACAAGCATGACCAAAAGTTCTTCAATGCCTATAGCAAAGGTTGTATCTTCAAAAATTCTTCAATGCCTATAGCAAAGGTTGTATCTTCAAAAACTCTATTAACAAGACACTGTTGCAAAGCAACTTAGTCCTGCATATGGACAGTTGCAATGAGCTTTCAGCAGTATAGTTTGATTTGAGTATAGCTATGTCCTTATGATATCGTTGCTTATGCAATTACATGATATATTAAGAAAATTAATAATATTGGACAGAGATTATATGATCTAAAAAAGTGCTCTTAAGTGCTCTATTTGACTTATGAAAACAAAATAAATGTTATTTTCCATTTAATATTAATACAATGCACATTAACTTTCCCAATACTCCAAATATGCAGATTTGCTTAGGAGTGTATACATAAAATCATACAACATTATTGGTTGAATGGAAAATAACTACATTAGTGAATGCAAGCATCTTAGGTGTTCTAGCAAGTCCAAAACTAGGTTAACAAAAAGATAAGGCAATCTGAATGCAGTTTCACAAACTTCTTTGATAGAAATTAAGTGAAAATAAGTAATTATTTATACAAGTACTGGAAAGAAGTTACAGATAAAAATGCCAGCTGAGTTCATAGTTATTTTACATTGAAAGATAAATGGTTTTTATTTTCAGCTGATGAAGCTTGGGCTGAAATAACTCTTTGCTTATTACGCACCCACGCTGTCTCCATGGTTTCGGAGGTGCGTACCAGCCGCTTACGAATTAATAGGATACATTAAGGCAAAACCCTTGAGCTGAATGTCTCTGTAGTTATAAAGATACAAACTCATAAATTTGAGATGGCCATTTAGGGGAGTGAAATGTCTTCGTGAGCTTTGCGCAAGCCAGACAAACATCGTCTTAGTAACAAGGAGATCTCCATTACTTGGTGTGGATGTTGAAGTACCACACAGATTCCTACACAAACAGAAATGGCAGTAATTGCCAAGATAAATATTTGACGATCGACCATGATATCACCTTTTAGGCAAACTTTCATCTTTCGAGTGTACTCAACCACCTCTACTTTTGGACCTCAACATGTCAAAAACCCCTGAACACAATACAAGGATCAACAATAAATAAGTCGAATTTCCTAATAATGAGTGAACCAAAAAGAACACAGTTGACATTTGAGGGCACACACCAGTTGGATGTCATTTAGATGTCTTAGGAAGAGAAACCATCTAATTTTACAGTTAGCAACGCAGGTAGACATTGTTACAGGAAGTGTCTTACCTGGATTTCCTGAGATACTTTACGGGGCTGTTGATTGAAGTTAAAGTTGCAATTTTCATTGAACAAGGACAACCTTGTAGTACCACATTATCCAGGAACCACTGGAAATCGGTAGTAACTTTATAATTGGGCTTCTTCCTAAGGGATTTTCATGCATGTTCAACATAATTCTGAAGCAACTTAATGTCAACACCATTAACCTCATTTGACTTTCCATACACTTGCCTTAACATTTTAACAACTTTAGGTGAATGCAAAACTTTCTCTGTGGTAGCAAGGAGGTGGCCATTTATTAAGTAATTGAACAAGCAATTCAGCCTTTGTATGTGTACAAAATTTATTGGAACTTTATTCTCAGCAGGTTCGGGCAGTATCCAGAACCTTCATTGTTCCTCTGTCAAAGGCTTGCCACCTCCTCATAGATGACTTGCTTTAACTTGTTGGAAGCTCTCACTCAAAAGGCACTAGGTCAAATGCACTTGGTGTTGGTGGTTAAGCTGTTGCTACTGGGCTGGACTCGGATATCATTAGCTCAACCCAACTAGGAATACTGGAAGGGCAATAGCCAGGCGCTGGAGAAGCAAGCTCACTCTCTTGGTAAACTTTCACATTGTTAACATGTACATTTAGAATTTGATTTCGCTTAACTAGAATATAGATGATGATAAGATTATATGACTATAATCCCATGTTTACACGTAGCGGTAATTTGAAAAACATGTGGCCAAACATGTAGCACGTGTCTGGAAGCTTGAATCTCGTGAATTAACAAATGTGAACTGATAAAGAAACGTGTAGCGTATCAATGGCATGCAAACCTTGTTTCTGATAGCCAACATTGGATTTGGATATGTTTCTAATGAGTGCCACAATTGAGTGAAGAAGTTTTAGAGAAGCGAGATCAGTTCCATTGGTATATCCTGACGACCTTCGCTGCAGTTGGAGCCACCAGAAGATCATGTCGAACTTCACAAACCCAACGACGTGGGAATGAACATCTAGAGGCAATTTTGTTGACAGATATCTGAGAAGAAACAGGGATATGAAAATTGAAGAGAAGAAAGAAATGAAGGGCCATCACTTATTTGCTTGTTTATAATGAACTCCAATGTTATTAGCAAAGGTTCGCAAAGGTATCAACGTTCTTTTGGTTTTATACTCAATGTCGTCACTATGTACAGAGTCATGCCCATTATAGGGTGTATAATGTTGGATCATGTTGTCATTGATGTCGATGGTTTGATTGATTG
>JASDQU010208504.1:14180-25228 GCA_032191745.1 Picea mariana | reverse complement strand
GTATGGCTGCGGGTGTGGTGTTGTTGACAATCCCAACTGTTTGACGACCTCTATTGAGATGAGGTTTTTCTAGCATTCGCTATCAACAATAAAATGCAGTAGGGTCCCCTTCACCCACATATGTGAATGAAAAATGCGCTCCCCCTGTTCAGGATCTGTTGGTTCTTCTGGTGGAATTGTTACGATCGCGACAATAGAAGAGGGGTCTATGTCAATGATCTTTCCTTTACCATTATTTTCAGAATCAGATTCTAAATCAGGGTTCGGCTCTTTGTCTTTGATCTAGGCCAGCAATGACTGTTTTGAACGACATTCAACGGTGTTGTGCCAGGTGATTTTTTGGAAATCACACCATTTTTCATTGTCCTTCTTTGTCTTCCCGTGACCCTTCTTTTCATGTGTCTTGGATTGGTTTTTGGGAGAGTGTTTGTTAGGATTGTCTTTGTCGCTTTGTTTGTTGTGGATTTGTAGATCGAAATTCTTGTTTGTTCTGGTGCTTAAATTTCTGCTCAATTTTAACAACATATCGATAAGCAGCACCCAGTAATGAGATGTCCAGAAAATCCATTTCAATCTGGATGTATCTTTGTAGAGCCCCACGGTATTTTAGAACCAAATGTCACTCAGAGTCTTTGATACCCAGCTTGGTGCACAAGGTATGGAAGGTATTGGTGAAATCCAAAACTGCTTGGTCCCTCTCTTGCCATAGTGTGGTCCATCTCATGTACTGGTCATCATAGTTGCTAACAGGGTAATATTGTTGCTTTACCGCATCCACAAAAAAATTCGAAGTGGGATCGGCCCCATATATTCCAGTCTCCTCTGTGGCACTTTTCTCCCAGTAAGTTTCCCACCAATGTTTGACATGAGGGAGAGCTTTAAGGAGTGTAAAGGTGATCTTTTCTTTGTCAGAAAATTGTGAACAGAGACATAACCTTCTAGCAGAGTTAACCATTTTTCTAGGGCTTCTGCATCTATCTGTCCTTCAAATACAGGAATATCAAAATTAAATTGTACCTTGAAAGGCGAGGTGCCTCCAAAGTGGTCGCTTGATGAACATGTGCCCGATGCTATCGGCAGGTGTTTAAGGATGTGGGAAAAATTCTCCATCATTTCATCCCTCTATCGCGTGAGAGCTTGCTCAAGCAACAGATTGATAGGATCATCTGCTCCGTCGTTTTTCTTTTCTTCCACCATTGAGGGTTTCTTGGGTGTGCGAAAGAGATTTTCTTCAAGAGAGACAAGCTTGAGACCCAACTTGCTATACTTGGACCTCGTCGGGGACATGCACTGAAAAAATAATTAAGAGCAGCCCGCTCTGATACCACTGATTCGGATTATTTTCGGCACGAAATGAGATCGGAGATATAATAAAGAAATGCACAGAGATATCACAGATATTCAATAATTTGACAGAAATGTATCATAGATGCAACCATAAACACATATATACAGTAATACATGATTTCTATTAATGAAAGAAATGTACAGAGACTGTAAAAATACAGAGTGAAAGACTCGCTAGAATGGTGGAAACTTATCTCTGAGAAGAGATGTGACAACTACTCGCATTCACAAGAAGATCATTACAATGAGGCTCTGAAGGCCTTTTTACAATAAACAAGAATGAAAAAAACCCTAGACATCCAAAAACCTAACCCTAGGAGATGAAGTGTCAAAAGTCATGTGGGCCCCGTTTGGGCAGGTTAGTACATCAACTTCCCGGGGTCGTAACTTTTGCATACGATCTTCGTTTTAGGCGTATGATAGCTTGTTGGAAAGGTATCATCAAGGAGATTCATTTTTGGGGCTCAATAATGCCTTTTATTATCATTGAGAACCTTGATATTGAAAAACCTTCATTTAGGCCCTCAAAATGGTCGAGGAAGTTAAAANTCATCAAGGAGATTCATTTTGGGGGCTCAATAATGCCTTTTATTATCATTGAGAACCTTGATATTGAAAAACCTTCATTTAGGCCCTCAAAATGGTCGAGGAAGTTAAAACCTGCTTAAAATAGTAAATTGTCAAAATTGCCAAAAAACTGTTTTGAGCCAGTCAGAAAAGGTGGGTGGCCACTGATATCCACCTGGATCAATCCTCCCTCCTTAGGAAGAAATGGTATCCATTGCATTGAGTTCCCAGGGGAGAGGCAAAATCATTTGCTGGATCTACATCTTGGTGAGTTGCTTGTATTGCTAAAGACATCGTGCTACTTAGTTTGTGGAAGTCTGTCATGAACTTGTTGAAGCTGAGGCTGTTCAAAAAGTTGAGCTACATGAGAGGAAGGTGTGCAGAAGGAATCTTTGTGCTTTGCTTCAACCTTTTCGACCTGCTTCTGTTGGATAGAAGGTGCAGGGGGCGAGGCTACAGTGGTCACAGTGTTCTTCTATTCCCCTTTTGAACAGATTGTGAAGAAGTTGAATTTTGCAGTATGAGATACTACCTTGCAACACTTTTTAGGTGGAACAATAGTTGGAACTACCTCTGGTATTCTGTAGAGATAACCCCCCAAAGTAACAATGACACTACGGGGTCAAGAATCATAAACAACATGGCGTCTCCACATATATGGTTGGCCCAAGAGAACATCACAGACATCCAGTGGGGCAACATCACATAATAACTCATACTTGAAGGGTTGGATGCCGTATGACAATCGACATCATTGGCTGACACGAAGATATCATCCTTGCTGAAGACACCCAATGTTGTATGGCTGTGGGTGTGGTGTTGTCGACAATCCCAATTGTTTGACAACCTCTACTGAGATGAAGTTTTTCTGGCTTCCGCTATCAACAATAAAATGCAGTGGGGTCCCCTTCACCCACATCTGTGAATGAAAAAGGCGATCCCCCTCTTCAGGATCTATTGGTTCTTCTAGTTTAATTATTGTGGTCACAACAATAGCAGTGGGGTCTTCGTCAATGATCTGTCATTTACCAGTATTTCATAATTAGATTCTGAATCAGGGTTCGACTCTTTGTCTTTGATCTCAACCACCAATGACTATTTTGAGAGACATTCATCAATGTTGTGCCAGGGGATTTTCTGGAAATCACACAATTTTTTGGTGTCCTTCTTTGTCTTCCTGTGACCCTTCTTTTCCTGTGCCTTGGACTGGTTTTTGGGAGACTGTTTGTTAGGGTCTTCTTTGTCATACTTTGGTTGTTGCGGATTTGTAGACCCAAATTCCCGTTTGATCTGGTGCTTAAATTTCTTTTCAATTTTAATAGCATATCGACAAGCAGCACTGAGTGATGAGATGTCTAGAAAATCCATTTCAGTCTGGATGTATCTGTGTAGAGCCCCACGATATTTTAGAACCAAATGTCACCCGTACTCTTTGATACCCAGTTTGGTGCTCAAGGTATGGAAGGTATTGTTGAACTCCAAAACTGCTTGGCCCCTCTCTTGCCGCAGTGTGGTCCATCTCATGTACTGGTCCTCATAGTTTCCAACATGGTAATATTGTTCCTTTACCGCATCCACAAAAAAATCCCAAGTGGGATCGGCCCCATATATTCCAGTCTCTATTGTGGAAATTTGCTCCTAGTAAGTTTCCCACCAATGTTTGATATGAGGGAGAGATATAAGGAGTGCGAAGGTGATCTTTTCTTTGTCGGAAAAATTGTGAACAGAGAATTAACCTTCTAGCAGAGTTAACCATTTTTCTAGGGCTTCTGCATCTATCTGTCCTTCAAATATAGGAATATCAAAATTAACTTGTACATTGAAAGGTGAGGTGCCTCCAAAGTGGTTGCTTGATGAAGATGCGCCTGATGCTATCGGTAGGCATTTAAGGATGTGGGAAAAATTCTCCATCATTTCGTCCCTCTGTCGCGTGAGAGCTTTCTCAAGCAACAAATTGATAGGATCGTCTGCTCCATCGTTTTTCTTTTCTTCCACCATTAAGGGTTTCTTGGGTGTGTGAGAGAAATTTTATTCAAGAGAGACAAGCTCAAGATCCAACTTTCTATACTCGGACCTCATCGGGGACATGCACTGAAAAAATGATTAAGAGCAGCCTACTCTGATACCACTGATCCGGATTATTTTTGGCACGAAATGAGATCAGAGATATAATAAAGAAATGCACAGAGATATCATAGATATTCAATAAATTGACAGAAATGTATCAGAGATGCAACCATAAACACAGATATATAGTAATACACGATTTCTATTAATGAAAGAAATGTATAGAGACTGTAAAAATACAGAGTGAAGGACTCGCTAGAATGGTGGTAGCTTATCTCTGAGAAGAGATGTGACAGCTACTCGCATTCGCAAGAAGATGATTACAATGAGGCTCCGAAGGAATTTTTACAATAAATAGGAATTCCAAAAACCCTAGACATCTAAAAACCTAATCCTAGGAGATGAAGTGTCAAAAGTCATGTGGGCCCCGTTTGGGTAAGTTAGTACATCAACTTCCCAGGGTCGTAACGTTTGCATACGATCTCCATTTTAGGCATATGATAGCTCATTGGAAAGGTATCGTCGAGGAGATTCATTTTGGGGGATCAATCATGCCTATGGATATCATTGAGAGCCTCGGTCTTCAAAAACCTTCATTTAGGCCCTCAAAATGGCCCCAGAAGTTAAAACCTGCTAAAAATAGTAAATTGCCAAAATTGCCAGAAAATTGTTTTGAGCCAGTCAGAAAAGGTAGGTGGCCACCAATATCCACCTGGATCAATCCTCCCTCCTTAAAAAGAAATGGTATCCATTGCGTTGAGTTCTCAGGGGAGAGGGAAAAGCATTTGCTGGATCTGCATCTTGGTGAGCTGCTTGTATTACTGGAGACGTCGCGTTGCTTAGTTTGTGGAAGTCTGTCATGAAACTGTTGAAGCTGAGGTTGTTCAACAAGTAGACCTACATGAGAGGAAGGTGTGTAGAAGGAATCTTTGTTCTTTTCTACAACCTTGTCGACTTTCTTCTGTTGGATAGAAGGTGCAGGGGGTGAGGCTGTAGTGGTTGCAGTGTCCTTTTGTTCCCCTTTTGAATAGATTGTGAAGAAGCCGAATTTTGCAATATGAGATACTACCTTGCGACACTTTTTAGGTGGAAAAATAGTTGGAACTACCTTTGGTATTCTGTAGAGATGACCCCCCAAAGTAACAATGAAACTACGAGGTAGAGACTCATAAACAACATGGTGTCTCCACATATATGGTTGGCCCAAGAGAATATCACAGACATAGAGTGGGGCAACATCACATAATACCTCATCCTTGAAGGGTTGGATGGCATATGACAATCAACATTGTTGGCTGACACGGAGATCTCGTCCTTGCCGAAGCCACCGATGTTGTATAGTTCCAAGTGTGGTGTTGTCAACAATCCCAACTGTTTGACGACCTCTGCTGAGATGAGGTTTTTCTAGCTTCCGCTATCAACAATAAAATTCAGTGGGGTCCCCTTCACCCACATATATGAATGAAAAAGGTGCTCCCCCTCTTTAGGATCTGTTGGTTCTTCTGGTTGAATTGTTGCGGTTGCGACAATAGCAGTGGGGTCTACATCAATGATATATCATTTAATAGTATTACTGAGTGATAAGATTACCAGAAAATCCATTTTAGTCTGGATGTATCTTTGTAGAGCCCCACGGTATTTTAGAACAAAATGTCACTCGGAGTCTTTGATACCCATCTTGGTGCACAAGGTATCGAAGGTATTGGTGAACTCTGGAACTTCTTGGCCCCTCTCTTGCTGCAGTGTGGTCCATCTCATGTACTAGTCCTCATGGTTTCCAACAGGGTAATATTGTTCCTTTCGAAAATCCACAAAAAAATCCCAAGTGGGATCGACCCCATATATTCCATTCTCCTCTTTGGAACTTTTCTCCCAGTAAGTTTCCCACCAATGTTTGACATGAGGTAGAACTTTAAGGAGTGCGAAGTTGATATTTTCTTTGTTGGAAAAAATATGAACAGAGAAATAACCTTCTAGCAATGTTAACCATTTTTCTAGGGCTTATGCATCTATCTGTCCTTCAAATATAGGAATATCAAAATTAACTTGTACCTTGAAAGGTGAGGTGCCTCCAAAGTGGTCTCTTGATGAAGATGTGCCTGATGCTATCGGCAGGCATTTAAGGATGTGGGAAAAATTCTCCATCATTTTGTCCCTCTGTCACGTGAGAGCTTGCTCAAGAAACAAATTGATAGGATCGTCTACTCCGTTGTTTTCCTTTTCTTCCGCCATTGAGGGTTTCTTGGGTGTGCGGGAGAAATTGTCTTCAAGAGATACAAGCTCGAGACCCAATTTGCTATACTCGGACCTCGTCGGAGACATGCACTAAAAAAATGATTAAGATCAACCTGCTCTGATACCAGTGATCCAGATTATTTTTGGCACGAAATGAGATCGGAGATATAATAAAGAAATGCATAGAGATATCACAGATATTCAATAATTTGACAGAAATGTATTAGAGATGAAACCATAAACACATATATAAAGTAATACATGATTTCTATTAATGAAAGAAATGTACAGACACTATAAAATACAAAGTGAAAGACTCGCTAGAATGGTGGCAGCTTATCTCTGAGAAGAGATGCGACGGCTACTCGCATTTGAATGAAGATGATTACAATGAGGCTCCAAAGGAATTTTTACAATAAATAGGAATTTGAAAAAGCCTAGACATCTGAAAACCTAACCCTAGGAGATGAAGCGTCAAAAGTCATGTGGGCCCCGTTTGGGTAAGTTAGTACATCAACTTCCCGAGGTCATAACTTTTGCATACGATCTTCGTTTTAGGCGTATGATAGCTCGTTGGAAAGGTATCGTCAAGGATATTCATTTTGGGGGATCAATAATTCCTTCTTCAATAATTGAGAACCTCGATCTCCAAAAACCTTCATTTAGGCCCTCAAAATGGCCCAGGAAGTTAAAACCTGCTAAAAATAGTAAATTGCCAAAATTGCCAGAAAACTATTTTGAGCCAGTCGGAAAAGGTGGGTGGCAACCGATATTCACCTGGATCAATGGAAGCAATGGTCTCCATTGCATTGAGTTCCTAGGGGAGAGGCAAAATCATTTGTTGGATCTGCATCTTGGTGAGTTTCTTGTATTTTTGGAGACGCCCCACTACTTAGTTTGTGGAAGCCTGTCATGAACCTATTGAAGCTGAGGCTATTCAAAAAGTTGAGCTACATGAGAGGAAGGTGTGCAGAAGGAATATTTATGCTTTTCTACAACCTTTTCGACCTGCTTTTGTTGGATAGAAGGTGCAAGGGGCGAGGTTGTAGTGGTTGTAGTGTCCTTCTATTCCCCTTTTGAACAGATTGTGAAGAAGCTGAATTTTGCAGTATGAGATACTACCTTGCGACACTTTTTAGGTGGAACAATAGTTGGAACTACCTCTGGTATTCTATAGAGATGAACCCCCAAAGTAACAATGACACTACGGGGTCGAGACTCATAAACAACATGGCGTCTCCACATATATGGTTGGCCCAAGAGAACATCACAGACATACAGTGGGGAAACATCACATAATACCTCATCCTTGAAGGGTTAGATGCCGTATGACAATCGACACCATTGGCTGACACAGAGATTTCATCCTTGCCGAAGCCACCTGATGTTATATGGTTGTGGGTGTGGTGTTGTCGACAATCCCAACTGTTTGACGAACTCTACTGAGATGAGGTTTTTCTAGCTTCTGCTATCAATAATAAAATGCAGTGGGATCCCCTTCACCCACACCTGCGGATGAAAAAGGCGCTCCCCCTCTTTAGGATCTATTGGTTCTTCTAGTTAAATTGTTGTGGTTGTGACAATAGCAGTGGGGTCTATGTCAATGATCTATCCTTTACCAGTATTTTCAGAATCAGATTCTGAACCAGGGTTTGGTTCTTTGTCTTTGATCTCAGCCACCAATGACTGTTTTGAGCGACATTCATCAGTGTTGTGCCAGGGGATTTTCTGGAAATCACACCATTTTCCAGTGTCCTTCTTTGTCTTCCCATGACCCTTCTTTTTCTGTGTCTTGGACTAGTTTTCGGGAGACTATTTGTTAGGGCCTTCTTTCTCATACTTTGGTTGTTACAGATTGGCAGACCCGAATTATCATTTGTTCTGGTGCTTAAATTTCTTCTCAATTTTAACAACATATCGATAAGCAGCACTGAGTGATGAGATGTCCAAAAAATCCATTTCAGTCTAGATGTATCTTTGTAGAGCCCCACGGTATTTTAGAACCAAATGTCGCTCAGAGTCTTTGATACCTAGCTTGGTGCATAAGGTATGGAAGGTATTGGTGAAATCTGGAACTTCTTGGCCCCTCTCTTGCTGCAGTTTGTTCCATCTCATGTACTGGACCTCATAGTTGCCAACAAGGTAATATTGTTCCTTTACCGCATCCACAAAAAAATCCCAAGTGGGATCGGCCCCATATATTCCAGTCTCCTCTATGCAACTTTTTTCCCAGTAAGTTTCCCACCAATGTTTGACATGAGAGAGAGCTTTAAGGAGTGTGAAGGTGATATTTTCTTTGTCGGAAAAATTGTGAAAAGAGAAATAACCTTCTAATAGAGTTAACCATTTTCTATGGCTTCTGCATCTATCTGTCCTTCAAATACAGGAATATCAAAATTAACTTGTACCTTGAAAGGTGAGGTGCCTCCAAAGTATTCACTTGATGAAGATGCACCTGATGCTATTAACAAGTGTTTAAGGATGTGGGAAAAATTCTCCATCATTTCGTCCCACTGTTGCATGAGAGCTTGCTCCAGTAATAGATTGATAGGATCGTCTGCTTCGTCATTTTTCTTTTCTTCTGCCATTGAGGGTTTCTTGGGTGTGGGATAGTGTTTGTCTTCAAGAGAGACAAGCTCGAGACCCAACTTGCTATACTCGGACCTCGTCGGGGACATGCACTGAAAAAATGATTAAGGGCAACTTGCTATGATACCACTGATCCTGATTATTTTCGGCACGAAATGAGATCAAAGATATAATAAAGAAATGCACAGAGATATCACAAATATTCAATAATTTGACAGAAATGTATCAGAGATGAAACCATAAACAAAAATATATAGTAATACACGATTTCTATTAATGAAAGAAATGTACAGAGACTGTAAAAATACAGAGTGAAAGACTCGCTAGAATGGTGGCAGCTTATGTCTGAGAAGAGATGTGATGGCTACTCGCATTCACAAAAAGATGATTACAATGAGGCTCCGAAGGCCTTTTTACAATAAACAGGAATGAAAAAAACCCTAGACATCCAAAAACCTAACCCTAGGAGATGAAGCGTCAAAAGTCATGTGGGCCCTGTTTGGGTAAGTTAGTACATCAACTTCCCGGGGTCGTAACTTTTGCATATGATCTTTGTTTTAGGCGTATGTGTAACACCCTATTTCCCCCAGTCTGTAAAAATAACTATACTGGCCAAGTATTGTGGAAAATTCAGAAATGTGAATGTGTGATGTGAATGGACCTTGTGAAAAAGGTCGATGAATGTAAATAATATTATAAATTTATATATTGCAGGACTTCTGAGAGGGGGTGTGCTAAAAAAGAGACCACGATGGCTAAAGAAAGGTGGTGGAAGGCACATGGAATGGTGGCATTCACTTCCACCGAAACCAATACCGTATTTGGACTTCATTGGCCCGGAGAACCAAGAACGGCTCGCTGGCCCCGAATTAAATGACTCACTAGGTTGGTAGGTAAATGGCTCCTCATGAGTAATGAGGGATGGGGGTGAACTACCCATCCACAGAGTCCTCAGACCTGACCACTGCGGGGAAGATCATGCCACATGCAACCTTGCCAAAAGGAGAAAAGGCAGGAAGAGTGTGCGATCAAGGGGCAAACGCGAGGGAAGGAGTAAGAGGAGAACTATGGAAAAACACAGAGGGAGTGATAGCAAAGAAGAAGAAGAGTGACCTTCATTCTTAGTCACTGGTAAACAGAGACTTAGTCTCGCAGCATCATGGTCTCAGCTTGGGGGTGGCTAGTGGTAGATCCATTGGGAGTCACTGAGCCTACGGTTGGGTGGAAATGAGCACCTGTCTCAGTAGTTGCCATCACATCTGGTGTTAGTTCTGATAAGTGTTTTACATCTTGCATCTTGAAATGTATATTCTGACATTTATGATCATAGTCTATGCAATTATAAATGGTTTCAGTATAAGACTATCTGTGTGGTGTTTTGACTAGAAATGGTGGTTGCATGCTTATAATGCAAAGACTACGTATGGATTACGTTTTATAAATCACTATATATATGTATACCGATCTAATTCAGACTTCAAGTTTGTTCTCAGGAAATCTATACCCTTATCCGTCTCAGGTAATACCCTGGATATATCTCCCCATAGAGACACCCTTCTTGAAAAGCTTACCAAGAACCTGAAAAAGGATTTGAAGGCGCAAGTCTTAGTAATCTTGCACGAGGAAGAATGGTCCTCTTAAAATCCCAACATTTCGGCATTTCGACCCCCGGGGTACCTAAAGTGCAAGTCCTCTCACACTCAAAATTCCTAAAACCCCGATCCATGAAATCCCAAAATGGCAGCATAGGGATAAGTATCGATTGAAAGACGAGATCCTATCGGAAGATCTGTGGTCGGTCACGACTGTTAGATTGGAGGAAGAAATGAGGGCCTTAAATGACTTAACCCTTTTCTTTTATCTTCGTGAGTAGCGAAGAAATCGGGACCATAGATCCCCAAGGTCCATGGGAGTATCTGGACCGTCTTTTTATAAGGGCACGTGGCAGTCGATAATCGTTTCGGTGTTTAGACACTCGAGGAATAAAAGGGCAAGAACCTTGGTCTTCACGAGTCGTGAAATCCCAATAACCGAAACCCTGATGCGCTCTGTGGTAGAAAGGAAGAGATCTGGACCATTGGTTTTCCATGTCTAGGGAGTAGCAGGAGAGTGCACAATGCGGGATAGATCTAAACCATCAAATCTTAGTCAGAAAACCCGACATCCATTGGATCTATTAGGAGATGCATGAGGGTTAAGCATTCGTGAACAGAGGCGAAAGTCCTGAAAGAGAAGTTGGTATC
>JASDQU010208503.1:28314-39624 GCA_032191745.1 Picea mariana | reverse complement strand
CAATACAAAGGCCATTTGTATTTAAGTAAACAATCAAAGCTTAAATCCATGGTACTTTCTGAGCTTCATGCTACACCCACAGCGGGGCACTCAAGATTCACCAAAACCTATGACGGGGTCAAACGTTCCTTTTTCTGGGATGGTATGAAACAGGACATCCATAATTTTGTCATTGAATGTGAGGTGTGTCAATGCAACAAGGGAGAAATAGTCAAATCTTCAGGCACACTACAACTGCTTCCGATTCCATCTGTTATTTGGAAGGATATCTCTATGGACTTTATTACTGGCTTACCCAAGTCAAGGAATAAATCAGTCATAATGGTGGTTGTGGATCACCTTTCCAAGTATGCTCATTTTTTCTCTCTTCAACACCCATTTACTGCATCCATGGTGGCTCAAATTTTCATGGACCAGGTCTTCAAGCTTCATGGCATGCCACACTCTATTGTTTTTTATCATGACCCAACTTTCACAAGCAATTTTTGGAAAGAATTTTTTAAGCTACAGGGCACCCAATTGCATCTCAGCACAGCTTATCATCCCCAGACTGATGATCAAATGGAAGTTGTCAAAAAGTGTTTGGAAACATATCTGAGGTGTTTTGCCTCTGAGAAGCAACAGCAGTGGGCTCAATGGTTACCCCTAGATGAATGGTGGTAGTCCAGTGGGCTCAAGGAAGTGCTAGTCCAGTGGAAAGATACGACTCCAGCAGATGCCACTTGGGAACCAACTACCATTCTGCAACAGTTTCCACATCTCAAGCCTTGAGGACAAGGTTGTTTTTAAGGGGGCGGACATGTTAGGGTCCTAACCTGCACATAGGTAGATCAATATATTCGGATGTAATAAAGGTCAATATTAATAAGGCCTTTAAATAACATAGAATAAAGCATATGTAAGAAGACCTAATAGAAGCTTCCGCTTCTAGAAGGATCTTCCTCTAGATGCTTATCTTGATAGACATATTTAGTATAAATAAGGGTCGAGGGTATGAAAACCCTAGCTTGAAGATTATTGTAATAGAGCGTTGCTCGACTGGAGGTTGCCCCCTCGAAGAGAACTATGAAAATTGCTTTCTGAATCAAAGTGTTATTTATGTTGTTGTTCTTATATCATTGTTGTGTTATTGTGGAGATTATGCTGGTTATATTATTGTTATTCTGCCATTTCTAGCATTTCATTTATGTTCTGCATACTTTTTATATCTGGTATATTGCACATAAATTCCACATATAAACTTTGGTTGACGTGATTTTCACTCCATTGGAAAGCTCTCTACATGTAGAATAGTGTTGAGAGGATGGAACTTGGTTTGCAAAATTTTAAACCAAAAACTACATTTAAAGGCCTCAAATAGGCTCTTGAAGGTTCTAGACCACAAATCAATAAAGTGAGACCTATCCCTAAAATGGGCCCTACAAACCAACATATCCAATTGTTATAGAAAGATTTGCCTCACCTTATGATAATTTGCTCAGAAGGCATTTTTCCATTTCCCTATGCAGACTTGAAGTCCCTTTTTGCAAATCCCATAGCTAAAAACAATAATTTTCCACATATACGCGCCCTAAATATTATACAGCATGTGTATATGCAAGTTGCACCACTACAGCCTGCGTACATCGAGTTTTGTGCCCAAAATTAAAAAAATGTTGTCGGGTTTCCATAGATTGGAAACGTTCCGACTTGGCCCTTCAGTTCCACTTGAAGGCTATAAATGGGCCATATCCAAGCTGTGGAAAAGGAGAGAAGAATTCAACTTTGAGAGAAAAGTTACTCTGGAGAAATTATTCAATTCATATTGAGTATGCATCCCTTTGTTCTTTTAAGTCTGAACACATTGTTCAGCCCCCAAGCTCTTCCCTACTTAATTGAGAACCTCATTGTATCTCTTATATGATCTTGCCTTTGGGTGGAGGATACTACCCTGCCAGGCAGGGAAAGGGTGTAGACCAAAATCCTTCCTGGTCTACAATTTCTCAAAACCAGTCTTTCCCAGGACATTGTTCTCAAATCCCGCAACTAACCGCTGCCACTGATCCAGTCACTGCAATTCATACTGGAATTATATCACCAACCTCTGCTAGTCATGTTGGATATTGGTCGACAAGCTCTGCAATCCATGTTGAATACCAACAACCAATCGTTGTAATTCATGTTAGGGGCATAACTCTAGTCGCCATGAATCATACTCACATCACATCTCCAACCTCGGTCATCCATGTTGGAGAGTCTTCGCCAACCTCTGTACATCATGCTGGGGATGAACCACCAGCCTCTGCCAGTGGCATTGATAACATGTTACCATCCATTGTGAGTGACGTTGGGGGAATTCATATGATTAAGAAGCCTCGACATATAGGACGTAAACCCAAGTCACTTTGTAGGCTTTGAAAAGGAGGTCATGTAACTCGCTTGTGCCCTACTACTATGGTAGTAGAAGAAGTACAGTCCTTATCTGATAACCCTTTGGTTTCAGAGTCATCTTTGGTTTCCCAACATTTTATTTCCCCTTTGATTGATATAGCAGTCATGCTAATGAAATCTTCACCTGACACCGCTTCTATTTTTAGGAGCGAGGCTTCTTTTGACCATGTCATTAAAATTTCTAGTCCTACACCTTCTGAACAAGGGTGAGTTTTACTCTCTCCAAGTACTCTCCCTCCAAACCTTAGAGAGGTTCCATTTGACCGGGATGGTCTTGTGGGGTATCAAATTCCTTCTCCTATGCCATTTTAAATAAGAGGCGTTCTTCGATATATCATTGAGAAGGTAACCTCCACAAGTATTTTATCCTCCTCTACTTGGAAAGCTCTGGGTTTTCCCAAGATTGTGTCAGTTGTTCATAAGTTGTTGACCTTTCACAGAAGTCCTGCACGGGAGCCCTAGCCTCCTCCATGACATCTCACTTAGAAAACTCCCAAAGAGTCTGGTTTAAGCTATTTTCCGACTCTCTCAAAAAGAGAAAAGATTGTTGAGTGAACTTGTCTCTTTCACAATCGTAAAATGGATTTGAAAGGACGTCTATTTGGTGTAAGTTTACCCCTTTTTCAAATCAAGTAGACTAAGATTACGAAAAAACACATTTTTTAGCGTCAAGTTGCAATTGCATCTCATTCTCTTGCTTGCAGTATTGAGCCTATTGTTGGTTCTGACTTTTACGTTATAATCCTTTCACCTAAGAAGTTTGCATCATCATCCAAGAAGATTTATATCATCAAGTTTCATCACCAAGTCTATGCTTCCAGAGTCATCCATATGTCTCATGCTCATGTTCAAAGGATGTCTATCAACTTGTGTTGTCCATTCCTCATAACTCTTGACTTTCCATGTCAGCCATACCCTCAGTGTGTCTCAGAGTTACATGAAGTTGTAGTCCTATTGTGCACCCTGGTCCTACTAATACAATAGTGTATGGAGTTGGTTTTGGTGGTTTTATCCAGGGATTCTTGGGGTTTTCAGCACCATGTCGCTCACTCGTAACTTTGGACAGGTGTCTTCGTTATCCAACATATAGGATAGGTCATCAATCCATTATGAACACTTGCATCATCCTATGACTGCAACTCATATGCCTTAGGTATGAAGCCATTTTATAGCAACACGGAACCTTCTATATGCAATTAGAAGTGTCGTTATTGAATGGTAGAGACTTATGAAAAATGGGGACCCTAGTTATATCCCCTACTCCATTCGATGCCCATGCAGATATTTTTGTCCGTAGGATCGGGATTCCCTTGTAGCTAATACATGACTTGATGTTTGAACCTAATTTCTTACTCATAAGTATGTTAACGTATACCTAGAGGACTCCCAACGAGTCTGGTTTAAGATCTTTTCTAACTCTATCAAAAAACGAAAATATTGTCAAGTGAACTTGTCTTTTTCACACTCGTAAATTGGATTTGAAAGGACGTTTATTTGGTGTAAGTTTATCCATTTTTCAAACCAAGTAGACTAAGATTATGAAAAAGGACAGTTTTTGGCATTAAGTTGTAATTACATCTCATTCTCTTGCTTTCAGTATTGAGCCTATTGTTGGTTCTCTCCTTTGCATTATAATCCTTTCACCTCAGTAGTTTGCATCATCAGCTAACCAGATCCTTTTTTATATCCTTTGCAGCTTGACACCCTATACCTAATAGGAAACATTCCCCTGAGTGTCCATCTCCCGCATTCACCTCCTTTCATTGAGCATAGGTATGTTCCACCACTGGAACTAGTTGCTTACTTGTGACATTTGTTTCCTCCTTTGTATCGTAGCATTCATTTGACTACGAAAAAACAAAAAAAGACTGGCAGGAAAAGAATATTATCTTATATTGGCAGTAGTCATGTCTCCTTTGAACAGAGCACAAAACTTTTGAGTCCACATGTCATCAAAATTTTGGGATTTAGCATGACCTTAGGAAGCTGAGCTCATTACAGAGAGTTTACTCCCACGACTGGTTACTCTTCCAATCCCTATGGAGAGTTTGATTGATGCCTCCTGCATCACAAACTTTCCTCATCGATTCTATACTGCCAAAGTCATCCATATGTCTCATGCTCTTGTTCAAAGTATGTCTATCGACCTATGTCGGCCATTCCTCAGAACTCTTGACTTTGCATGTCAGCCATACCCTCAGTGTGTCCCATAGTTACATGAAGCTTTAGTCCTATTGTGCACCCTGGTCCTAATTTCATCATTGGTAGGTAAACTTCCACCCAGCAGTCAACATTTCATCATTGTTCGCTGACTGGGGGGTTTCCCTTGTGTTCGACGGCAAGAAATATATTCACGCATTGGGATTCATGCAATGTCTTGGATGCCATTAGCCTTTTTAGTGGTTTCCTCGCCTTTGTCAGCAATTCTCCTTATTGTCTACTATTCAAAGGGTCTTTTTCGTGTCTTGCTTGCATCTGGTACACGTGAAAGATGCACAAAGTCATTGGTTCGTGAACATGTTCTTCGTTTGATTTCCTCCAAATCATCAAGCTCCTACTTTGTACCTCATGTTGAATAATGAGAGATGCCTCAATGATCTCCTTTCAGCAGGTCTCCTTCCATCGACTTCAGCCCATCTATTTTGGAAATGAGACCTAGATTCCTATGAGTACCTAGAGGCTTGCAGTCATTAGTGGCAGGTTTTCCCACCATCGACAGTTGGGAATACATCAATGTCCCGTGATCGATGAATTCTTCAAGTGTTCGACCCCGACACCTTTATTCACACTTGTAAGATTGTACTTGGTTCCTTGATACCTACTTTCATTATCAGTAGGTTGTCTCGTGTTTGTTAATGGTATACCTTAATGATCGGTAATCAAACGAAGTTTCATTGTGTTCGACCTCAAATCCTTTATTCACACGATGTATACTCGCACCTTTGGCGGATTGTGTAGAAGAATTGAAGACATTAGTTCATAGTTACAGCTTTCATGAGTTGTTTCTATCTTTCATTAGACTAGTACCTATGTGACTTTAGTGACCATGGGAGATCAGATTGTACTCCATTGTATACAGATATCTTCAGATTTATTTTGAGACTAGTGTTATTGGGCCATGTTCATGACGATGACATCCTTTGGCATATAGCCACCTTTTTATTTCCTACTCATGGCCATGAACATATGTTTGGTATATTTTCACATGGATCTACAGTGTAATTCAAATTGGCAGCGATGTGCGCAAAGTAAGTACAAATTGCAATATCCTCATGAGAAACTAGTTCTTCTATTTGGGTCTCCATTACTCCACTTCTGGGTATTATAATTTATTTCAGCCATCACAGATACTCCTCTGAACTCACACATTAGGAGGATGTTACAAGGAAAATCTCTCTATGGCTAGGGGCAAACCACAACAAACGGAAATGACTGCAGAAATCAACTCTATTCTCAAGTATGCTATATAAACGAATATGCTAGAAAGGCAATATAAAAGACCTACCTCATCCAAATGTTCGATGAAGTCCATGGTTGAGCACTTGACCCAAAGCAATTGTAGAAATTTCAATACAAATTATGCATTGCCTAGATTCTCCTTATCTAACAGTTATATGCCACTGTTAAATACAGAATTGCTTCTACAAATATTCTTGCAGAATTTAAAACACGATTGCCAATTGCAATATCAAGAAGAAAGATCAATCGCACATAACACAGATGTTTTACCAGGAAAGCATAAAGATAAAAACCACACTATCATATATTATGTATATATCATGGATCATGAAACAATCTCATACAAAACTCTAATCCAAGAGCTCTCAGTACAATATACAATCATCTCACACTGTCATACAAAAATCAACAAATACATGTGTCAATTCTCTGCCTCCAGACAGCCTACCTCCTCTATGCAATCCCTGTAATGAAAACCCTGCAAATGAATTCTAATTCATCTTGCCTAGGTTGTGCATTGCTCATGGGCACATCCACTCTATGTGTGATTGCATGAGTGCACTTCACTCAAATCACAATTGATATCCAAACTATCCCTTTCACCTGTTATCTCAACTGGGTCTCCACTGGATCTGACATGCATGTAGTTAACAATGGTAAATCTTCAGTTGCATGTGAGTTCACTGATTTTGAATTAATTAATAATTAATTCACTGAACTCTCACTAGTGTAAGTTCAATTACAACTAGTACAACTGAGCTTAACTCACTTATCTGAGTTAAACTACTTCACAACTCACATAACTACACTTATAACTCTGTTACAACTTCAAGTCACTTAGTTACAACTAATTTGACTTCCATGTCCCACCAGTCAACCTTTGAACTCGAATTTCCTATAGCTAACTGATTTTCCATTTCAATTAACTATTTCAAGTGATTATGAGATAATAGATTAATATTTATTATCTAATTTATTTAAGGGAAAAATAAATTAGACACACATTTCTTGTTGACTTTTCAACACTCCCTCTCAACAAGAAAGGGATTATCCTTCACCCCAATCCTATCTCTATGGTATTCAAATTTTCTCCTAGTGAGTGCCTTCGTCAGAATGTCTGCATCATGATATTCCATAGGAATGTACTGAAGCAACATGACCTTCTGCTACACACAATCTCTGATATGATGATATCATATATCTATATGCTTAGATATAGCATGAAACATAGGACTAATTGAGAGTTTAATGCAACTTTGATTATCACAATGAATCACTGTCGGATCTAAATGAGAACCAAAAAAAACCAACCAATATCTTTCTCATCCAGATAGCCTCACATCCAGCTTGACTCGCTGCCATGTATTCTGCTTCCACTAAACTGAGTGCCACGGATCATTGTTTCCTACTGTACCAAGAAACAGTTGTAGATCTGATACTAAATATCCCCCCTGATGTGCTCTTTATGTCCGTTGCGTTGCCCACCCAATCTGCATCCGTGAAGCCATGCAACTTCACCTCATCCATCTATCTGTACCATAATCCATACTCATATGTGCCCCTCAGATATATCAGGACATGCTTACCCGCCTTCCAAAATAGCTTGGTAGGCTTAACCATCGCTTGAATCAGCTGGTTAATCGCATAGCAAATGTTCGGTCTCGTGTTCACTAGATACATTAGCGAACCCACTAATTGTCGATAGACAATAGCATCCACTACCTCTCCAGAAGTAGCATCCTCTTTCCTCTAGTTTCCTGAAATAGGAGTATCCATGGGTTTGCAACCCTCCATGTGAAACTTACCTAGTATATCCCTTGCATACTTGCCTTGAGACACAAAAAGTTCACCATCTCGCTACCATATTTCCAATTCAAGGAAATAATGAAGGAGGCCCATATCCTTCATCTCGAACTCCTTTGCAAGGTCCTCCTTGCATGAGTGTATCAGCTGCTCATCACGATTCAGTATTAAATCATCAACATAAAGAACAATGATTAAAATCTTACCCTTGTAGATCCATCTCGAACCTACCACTAATTTTTCAACTGGTCTTGGGACAATTTCCCATGCACTGTTTTTGACAATGGAGCCATACTCCTCCACCCTTTCATCAACCCAAGTGGGATCCTGCACTGCTTCCTGAAAGGAAGATGGTTTAGTCACAATACATTTTCTCATGAGATCCATGTATTTAGTAAATTGATCATGAGACTGTCTCTGTCTACGTTGTGAAGTAGGGGTTCCTACATTCTGTGCAGCATCTAGTCTCAATCTATCAACTTCCGTGGTGCACTTTCTGCCATTTCTGATGGATGGATCTACATGAGTGGCTTCCTCCACTCCATGAACCTCCTCATGTGGTTGATCCACATCTTGAGACTCATATTTGGGAACCAGCAGTTCCTCCTCTGCATGCAAGTCTAGCTCCCTCTCAAGCGACAACCGCACAGCTTTACCCTCGTCGAATTTTATATCCCATCACATAACAGTCATCTTATTGTTAGGAAAATACATACTATAATTATGGATTGTTTCTATGTACCCCAAAAATATCCCAACTTCAGCAGTTGGTTCCAGCTTCTTCCTGGAATCCTTGGTCACATGCACATAAACAGATGAGCCAAAAATCTTAAAATGAGAAACATAAGGTTTCTTACCAGTAAAATCTTCTTCAGGTGTACTCATGCCAAGTATTCTATGAGGACAACATTTTTGTACATAAACCGCAGTATTGCATGCTTCCACCCACAAATGCATTGGTAGGCCCTGATCATGCAACATTGCTCCTACTGCACCCATGATCGTTTTGTTCTTCCTCTCTGCGACCCCATTTTGTTATGGGTTATGAGGCGCTATGAGTTCTCTTCAAATTCCTTCTTTTCTACAGAAGTCATTGAATTCGTTAAAGATGTATTCTCCACCATTATCACTCCTTAGAGCTTTCACTTGCTTCCCCAACTCTTTCTCCACCAATGCTTTAAACTCACAAAACTTTGAGAATGTTTGATCCTTCTCCTGCATGAAGAAGATCCAGCATTTGCAAGAAAATTCGTCAACAAAAATAACATAATACTCATGTTTTGTTGTTGAAGCAACCGAGAATGGTCCACACACGTATGTGTGAATTCTCTCCAGGATCACTGAAGCACAGTTCTCATTTTCATGAAAGGTGGACTTTACATACTTCCCCACGGTGCAACCCTTGTACTGATATAATTGAGCAAGTGTTCCCATTGGAAGTCTAGTAGATATTTGTTGCATGATCTTCAAGGCTCCATGATGAAGATGGCCCAATCACCTGTGCCAAAATCCGCCCTCATCCCGACTCACCACTTTTTCTGCCTTTCCCATCATGGCAGCGCAGCCATATACCTCCATCATGTAGAGATTCTTAACTCGAATCCCTATCCTCTTGACTTGACCCGTTGTTTTATGTCGCGTGAAAGATTTTCCTTCGCTGAAAACAACGTCATAGCCTCTGTCCTCCAACATTGCGATTGAGACCAGGTTTTTCTTCAGACCTGGAACATGCATAACATTTTTCAATTGAAATGGTTTACCTGACTCCCTCTAAAAGGTAATGGTACCAATTCCAGTCACATTGTATCGTCCATCATCCCCCATCTCAATATGCATTTTGAGATCTTTCTCCTCCAAGTCACTGAAAAAATCCTTATTTCCCGTCATGTGGAAGGAAGCACCACTATCCAAATACCACACGGATCCCAATGCACTTGAATCCATGCATGCGATCAAAGAGAAGTCAAGTTCAAATTGCGAGGCAAGGGCCTCACCAGCTGCAGCTTCAGCAACCTTCTTGTTCTTCTTCTTCTGTAGACAGTTAGTAGCGAGATGCCCATGTTTGTGTTAAGCCATAATATTGGTTCATTACCCCTTAATTGGGGCATATTACATTAGTAATGTTATTTTATTTATGTCGGCTTTATTCCATTNTATATATACCAAGGAGACATTTTCATTTGGAATCATCTTGTACTTGAACAATTAAGTGGGGTAAAAGGAGGTTTCCCCCTCAAAGAGGCTTATTATCTGAAATTATCTCTTTTTCAAGGAGTTGAGTACTTTTTCTGAGGTTTTTCTATGCTATATTGATATTTGGTTCTTAACATATGGTATCAAAGCTCTTGGGGTTTCGCTACTACAACTAAAACACCTTGGAATTTTTGCTATAACTTTTTTTTCTAAAATGTTTCAGAAGGAACGGCTTGGTGGATATTTATTAGACAGATCAAGGTACATTAGGTTAAAATTTCATCTCCTGAGGCCTTATACTTTCAGAGATACATCCTGTACAAGATAGGGTTCTAGAATCATCCTGAAATGAGCCATTGCGGAATTTTCACTATAAAACATTTTATGTAATGTTTCAGACACTGAAATCTAGAGGATATTCACATAAATTAGTAAGGTATCTGTGGTAAAATTTCAGCTTCTAGGTCATCTTAAATTTGTAGATACACCCTGTGTAAGATAGGGTATCTGACTAGTCCTATTGACTAGTATCAATAAGGTGTTCCAGGTAAAATAATCATAATTTCTTCCTAGAGTATCCAAATTGAGTGGGACTGGTTTCATTGGATCATGGACAGTCTGTAGTATTTCTGGTACGAGTCTCATAATTTTATATCAATCATTTTTTGCGGGGCACGCTATACAAGTGAGATCTCCTGGAAAGGCAAAAAATCGACAAATTGTGGGGAAGTTACCGTAAATTCCACTTGGCACATCCAATTTTTATCATAACTATGACATTGCAGAGAAGAAATATCAGAGAACGACATAAAAACAAATTTCATACCCAGAAGGGCCGAAACTTGGGATATACAATAGAAAAAATATTGTCTAGAAGAACCACCTCAAAATCAAGGTTCAAAAGTGATACTTGGCCAACATGCCACCCAAAAAGGGAACTTCTACACCAAATAAGCCTCCATACAATCCTACTTGGACTCTTAATGAAGGTGAAGAAATGTGTAGGGACATAAATAATTTACAAAAGAAGATAGTAACAAAAGATGAACTACATGAGACAGAAGCTAAGTTAGAGGCAAAGATGGATGGTTTAAAAGAGGAGATCATGGAAGTATTGAAAAATTTCCTAACAGAGAAGACACCTGATAGTGAAAATGCATCCCATGAAATTCATGATGAGGACACAAGGAAGGTGAATCCAGAATGGAGAAACTCCAAATTTGGGTTGAAGACCAACCATGTTCCTAAGATCGATATGAGGAAGTTTGATGGCAAGGACCCAATCACATGGATACTTCTAATGGAGCAATTCTTTGATCTACATAATGTGCCACATACACAAAAGGTACAAATTGCTTCTTTATATTTAGAACCTAATCAATTTGTATGGTATCAATGGCTTTGTTCTCGTAAATCACTTGTCAC
>JASDQU010208503.1:0-17920 GCA_032191745.1 Picea mariana | reverse complement strand
GCAACACCTAAGGCCCATGTGCTAATTTGCTCAGATAGTACTTACAGCTGTTTCTTTTCTATCATCTAGAACTAGACATGAGATCTTATTCTGTTAGTGATGCATTGCACATTTTAACTCAAATTTACTTTTCAGGACTGGAGGCTTTGCAGCTGTTGGGTTGCTTGAATCTCAGTCACAATCTGCTTGCTAATTTTACGTCTTTGGGACCTTTGAGACTGATCAAGACATTGCAGGCATTGAATATTGCACACAACAAAATCGGTGCACATTCTGTGGACTCCACGAGGTATTCTTTTCCTTCTGCACTGAATAATTCCTCTATCAGCAATGCAGACATCGACAGAGATACAGATCAGGAGAATCTGGAAAGTTCATGGGAAATCACATTAACATTCAAAGGCCTGCATTTGAGACAGCTTGATATTGCAGGCAATCCTGCTAATGATGAAAACTGTAGGAGGCTGTTGATGAAAACACTTCCTTCACTCAAATGGCTTGATGGCACTTCTATAAATTGATGCAGTTACTCTCATTATAGCATACTTTCAGCCTGTAGATGAAGTTCAGTTAGATGATTGAGCTTGGTGATATGCTTGCTTCTTACAGCTTTCATGACATTTTATATCCTGCTTGGTTCTGAAGAAATATCTAATTTGTGCTTATAGTGATTTTTGATGGGAAATTTCAATTAATGTTCGGATTGCTCTTCTATTTATGACAAAGCTTGTTTGGAAGTGATGCCTTGGGACTCTTTCCACTTGCAGGCAATTGAAACAGTTGAAATGGTGACCATAATTAGTTCAGAATTTGCAACTTATATTGAAGACATAAAATTTGTTGTTTACAATTTGGTGGCTATCTGCATGGTTCTATCTGTCATACTGGCATGGTCTGCTGTAGTGATTCAGTCATTTGTAGTGGTCGAACAATGTTCAAGTGGAAGTACCAATACAGCAACTACTGATTTTCTGCACCAAGTTATAGGTTGAGGCCATGGTTTTGGTTCTGCATTACTTGTGTTTGACATTTCAATAATTAGATTAATTTATATTTCTTTATCAATTTGAGTATTAATACCGGAAGTAGTTCCTCTAAACGATAAAATAATATTTCAAAGTAATACTCAAGAATATCTAGTGGGATTTTGTTGCATGCTGAATATATGCGTATATCAATTCAGCCCGGATTTTCCAATAATAATAGCAACCAGGTTGAAACTATGGCACACAATAGCAACAGTAACCAGGCTAGATCTATTGAACACAAGAATTTAGTAGTCAACCTATCGAGCCAACCCATCGACGATTACACTAATAGGTTACTAGAGAGGGGTCTTAACTTTGCTATTACCCCTCGCAAAATTCCTGTCGAGGATATCCCGTGTAGCATTGAAAATGGAATTTAAAAACCTCTCAGATAATGTTAAAGAAGAAATCAGGGAAGATTGCTCAGTAATTCTCCATAGAGTGAAACCACCAAAAAACAATATCACCAAAGAAGAGTTTTTGGCCTTAAAATCCCTCAACAATAATAGGAATTTAGTAGTCTTAAAAGAAGACAAAGGTGGGGCTGTTGTCATCATGAACAAGGATAATTACATTGGGAAAATGCTAGACCATATCAATAATAATGGGAGTTATAAGAAACTTAATAAAAATCCCCTAAAAAAGATTGCAAGGGAAGTCTCTAATGCCATTAATTTAAGCAATATAAATGAAGTTGATAAAAAGAAATTGCTTGTTAGTTGCCCTTCCACCCCAAGGATCTACAGGATTCCCAAAATTCATAAAGAAGGAGCCCCTCTTAGACCTATTGTCAACACAATAGGTAGTCCTACTTATCAACTTGCAAAATATCTGGCTCATAAACTCAAACCCTTAGTCGAAAATACTAGCTCTTTTGTTAAAGATTCCACATTCTTTGTAAACAAGATCAAAGATATCAATTTGGAAAAGGATGACACCCTCGTTAGTTTTGATGTTGTTTCTCTCTTTACTAAGATTTCCATTGATGGAGCTATGGAGGTCATCAAGAGAGTCACTGACCAAGGTGCTGCTGAGTTAGTTGAAATTTGTTTGAAATCCACATTCTTTAGTTTTCAGTGTGACATATATGAACAAACATGTGGGGTTGCTATCAGATCCCCCCCCTTCCTTATCAAAGCTAATTTATTCATGGAGGATTTGGAAAGAAAAGCCCTTATTTCCTCACCCTTACAACCCAAATACTGGAATAGGTTTGTCGATGATACTTTTGTTATTTGGCCCCATGGTTATGACAAATTAAATGAATTTGCGAATCACCTCAATAAACAATCCAATCACATCAAATTCACTATGGAGGTTGAAGATAAAGGCAATCTTCCTTTTCTAGATGTCAAGGTCACAAAAAGACTCGATGGATCCTTAGCCCACCAAGTTTATAGGAAGAAAACTCACACCGAACAATACCTTCATGCTAAATCCCATCATCACCCTGCCCAAAAATTAGGGGTTCTCAACACCCTAGCTACTAGGGCCTTGAGAATCTCCGATGATGAACACCTCGATGAAGAGAAAAACCACCTACTCAAGCTTTTCAAGGATAATGGCTATAAAAAACATCAGGTGTTTAGAGTCTTTCAGAATGCCTCTAAAAGACCTAGAAATAAGGTATAAACAAATAATGATATGTCCAAAGTTTTCTTACCATACATACAAGGGACAACAGACAAGCTTGCTAGGATTTTTAAGAAGAAAAATACTGGGGCAACTTTCAAACCCATAAACACTATTAGGAATTCCCTTAGGTCGGTCAAAGACACTATTGATCCCATTGAACATAAGGGTGTCTATATGATCTCGTGCTCGTGTGGTAAACAATACATAGGAGAAACAAGTAATTCCTTTAGAATTAGAATTCAAGAACATGTCGCTGATATCAAGCACAATTGCACTCGTCCCTCATCTTTGGCAGAACATCCAGACAAAACAAAACATCATATTTGTATTGAAGAGGCCAAAATTCTTGCCAAGGTAGATCACTATCACGATAGGAAATTTAGGGAAGCCATCGAAATTGAAAAACAACCTAACAATCTAAACATAGATGATGGCTGGAAGATTAGTCAAAATTGGATCCCAACACTAACCACAAGGACAAATTCTAGAAATTAATTACTAATATTTTTAGGTCTTATATATTTTTAATAAGTCGACTCTTTACTAAAAAAACTTTTCATATTTATACACTTGATGATTTTTCATATTTCCCTCATCTTAAAACTCTTCTTGATGAATGTCGAATTAAAAAACTGATGCGATGAATCCGAAAGAACTACCTTATCATAACACTAGTCACAAAAGTCTCAGAACTGAAAAGAGCAAATGAGTAAGCTAATCGAGTTGGATCACGAGTGTAACAAAAAAGCCTTAAACCTCATCGTTTTTAGTATAAAAGAACAACAAGACGAGGACACTGTAGCAATAATAATAGAAGAACTAAAATATAAATCACAAATTTAAATAGAAGCAAAGAGGTTGGGAAAAATAATCGAACATAAAGATAGGTTGATTTTTGTCAAAGTAAATTGTAATGACCATAAATATGGCATACTCACTAAATTTCTAAACTTAAAAGGGTCATGAATATTTATAAATGAAGAACTCATTCTAGAAGACCAAGTTGAATTAAGGAAGGTAGTTCAAAAGGTAAAAGAACTCAAGAAGAAAGGAAAATGGACAATAATTAGAAATCGAAAAGCTCTTGTTAGGGATAGAGACTAGATGATAATAATAAATAAGAATTTGAGACACAAATCAAATTCCAAATAATTCCAAGTAATCCTTTACCTTCTTAAGTTCCAATAGACCAATTTGGTCTCAGTGGACGTTAAGAAGGTAAATGATTACTTGGAATTCTTTAGAATTTTATTTATGTGTCTCAAATTCCTGTTTATTATTATCATTCTGTTCTCTATCCCTAACAAGTAAGGTTTGATAGACCAATTTGGTTTTAGTGTATGTTAATCATCATCATCATCATAATAGTGAGTGTATTTATCCAATACAAAAGGCTCCAACATGATGTTTTTATCGTCTGTCCAGTTTACAAATAGTGTGTTCCTTCCTTCTTCTACATTGAACAATGCTTTTGTTGTCTTTTTCTCCATTTTAGAAATATTCTACGCCTCCCCTCTTCTACATCAAACATATCTTAGATACTCGTCTTTCACCATTTCACAAGTATTCAGCTCCTTCCCTCTTCCACATCAAACATATTTTAGACACTCCATCCTTTTGGCAGAGCTTTCTAATTTTGGACTAACAACTAAAGCTTAGAAAGACTAAAGTTGTTTTCTATATACTTTTGGGAATGTTGTGCATTGGATGCATTTGAATTACATTTAGATGTGCTTTGGTTATGTCACATGCTTATAGGGGGTGTAATTTACCCCAGTATATAGGTTCACGTGCACAAATAATATACCCCTCTTCCATTTTGGAGAATGGATAGTCAGTGGAATTTTGAGGGGATTTCTGCTAAATGAAATTAATTTAATTTTATTGGACATTCTTATAGCTACATGGATTAAAGATCTAGGACCTAACCTTTACCAAGAAGAATTAGTTCAGATAGAATTTATAATATATTGTAAGTATATTTATTTCCATAATTGCATCAAAACAAGTGAGGTGCATTTTATATTGAATGGAACATTTAAAAAAATCATATTTGCAATGTCGAGAAGAAATTTAAAAAAATATGATCATTTATTACCATAATGTTTAAAAAAAAACTTGCTAGATTGATCTTAATCCAAGAAATTTTAAACATTAAAAGTTATTATTTTGTTTTTATGAGATCCTTTTCAGCATTTAATAAATCTGGTATGAAGATTGATCCATGCCAAAATCATATATACTAGTATCAATAACTCATTATGCTTATAAACTGCTTTCAAGTCACCAGTTAGATTCTTCACACCTGTGCCATTAATCCACTTCGAAAAGAAACCTAATCTTGGAAGTTTTCCTTAAGCATACATTAACACATGATTAACTTTGTGTACAAATAAACACGAGTAAAGAAAACACTACAATAAATCACAACAATTACATTATACAATTAATACTTAATCCAACATATTTAGGTGAAAAATACCTTTCAATCATGTTTAAATGATGAAATATATATATTTCCAAGGAATATTTCCATGGAAACATTTTCTAGGTATTTATATTTCCTCATCCATAGTGGATCATTAGATTATTTTTCATCTATCTTGATCCTTAAAGAGTGGAAAAAATGGAGGATTCATCTTGCATGGCCATTTTAGTGGCAAGGCTTAGTTTGGAAAATTGGGTTCTGGAACCTTCCAGAGCCATTTTGAGGCATTACACGACGTTTTTTTGGGGTTATGGTGTTTAGAATTATGCCCACCCCCTTTATAGTGTTTCACACTCCGATACCTTTCCAATGGTGTAGACCGTGCATCAATCATAGTTCGTATGCAAAAGTTATGCCTCCCGCAAGTTGACCTACCATGTTGACCGCCATGTTATGAGATGATGCCACGTCAGCCTTCGTTAATCATGCATATGGGGCTAGCCACGTGAGGAATTTAAAGAATATTTTAGAAGGTCCAAAATCTTATCACAATTGAGGGTTGAGAAAGTGTTATCGCACAGTTTGTAGCAAGAATAAAAGGCTTGAGGTTTGAAGGTCAAAATGGCATAACAGGAACCAGTCCCACCCAATGTCACCACAATGGGATGGTTCTTTCTCTTTAGGGAGGTAAGGCCCAGGGGAGACGTCCCCGGTGACCTGGGGTTTTGAGAAGGCAAAGGATTACAGGATAAAGTAGTTATTCCCCCCTCACAAGTCACCACTGAGCAGATAGTCCGGCTAAACATCCAATAATAAAGTATAACCAAAAAAAGAGATGCACCTGCCTGAGACAAAGCAACAATGAAATTGATATATGCAAGATGCTCAATTGGTTAGTACTTCATGTAAATCAACGATTATCTGATACACTTATAAGCAATTTGATAATGAATGTTAACGAAGTCAATATTTATAAAATAACAATGGTAATTAAGTCACTTCTTCAATAAATGCTAAAACGATGTGGCATTCAAAATGTCAAATCAATACTTCATTCAATTTATGCCTTTAACACCATTCAATTGCTCACAAAGAAGACACTAGCTGCACCAATGGTGTTATAGCTAAAGATGACGACAACGTATAGGGTTAGAAGGTTAGTTTTAGGCTAGGGTTAGTGAAGTTAGGGTTTGATTCAAGATTTTGAGAGTTGTTTGTGACCAAGTTCACTTCAACGCATGAGGTCTTTAGATCAGTGCCTTAGGGTTAATGGAGTCAAATAACACATGAGGTCTTTAGATCAATGCCTTAGGGTTAATGGAGTCAAATAGTGAAGGACGCAAGAGCTAAAGGAGGCAAAGGTAAAAANACTAAGGACTAGAGGGTGAAGCTTTGAGGTGTTACTAAGGCAAGGCCTTAAAGTCAAAACCCTAGGGGAGAGAGGCTCACCTTGGTGTAGGAAAACAAGGCCTCGGTGCTCTCTCCTCCTTCCTTAACTCAATGGCAATCACGGCTAGCTGAAGATGAAGCATAAAACTAAGACAAGAAGGTTTGATGAAGCAAAGTGTTGCTACAACAAGGCTCTACCAGCAAACCCTAGAAAAATCAGCCCAAAGTGTAGAAAACCTAGGCTTTAGGGCGTCTCCATCTTCTTAGCTTATAAAAGGTACGACTAGCAAAAATGAAGAGAGAATGAGAGTGTAGCAATGGCTAGGCTCTCTCCTTCTTCAATCAATGGCTGAAAATTCTCTCAATGGGGACATGAGACAAGGAACTACTTGTGTGCTTGTCACCTAGAGTTTTGTTCAGAAAAATTATAAACATATGAAAGAAATAAAACTACAACCATTCATTCAAGAAGTTTTGCAGAAAAAATACTTACATATCACCAAGAAAAAGAATTGCAAACCCTAGTTGTAACACCTTCCATTAAGGGAAATGCCAAATTATGCAAAGAAAATCCTCCTTCAACAAGTGCGCATCACTAAATTAGCTAATAACCCAAGAGAGGGCAGAAATTTCAGACCTCACTAATGAGTGAGTGAGTTGTGATGATAAAATGAAGGTGAAATTCCTTCATTTATACAATACCATGACCTAAATTTACATTTTAGGTCATGTAAAAGGCCGACAAGGCCAAAACACTAAAATCATACCGTTTTACATTAAATTGTGAAATTAAAACCCTAATCAAGCTGAAAAGAGATAACAAACCTCTCTAAGGGAGACGTTAGCCCCTTCTAGGGCAAATGGAGCATCCTGGAGCAAAACGTCAACCCTTCTTGGGCTTCTCCAACTTGCCACACGTGCTAATACTGCCTTGTCTGCCTCCCAAGGCATCCATAATGTTGGATGATGTCATGGTCATGATGGGTGACGTCCTAGGCCTTCCAAGGCCAACGTTCCACTGAAAAAGGGCCAATCCCCCTAGGTCAAGCTCTACCGGTGTGCCTCTTGTGGAACGTCCTCTTCTTCTCCGGTGCAAAGCCCCTGATCCATCTTTGTCCTGTCTCTTCCCCCTAATGGGGTCTCAACATCCATCTGGTGGGCTCTTCAGCCCCATGGAGGCCCGAACTGATCATCTCCCCATGTGTACCTATCCAAATGTCACTTGTCCATTGGGCATGGTCTTGCACATCAAAAGCTACGCCCTCCATGGGCTCATCAGTCACAGGGATCATAGCAATGTCAATCACATCTCATCATCAATATTATTAAACATGTGCATAAAATCCATAATACATCAGTTAACATCTCAAAGACGTTACACAAGCCTACAATACAAGTCTGGAGAAAAGGAAAAGGCATCCTATTGGGCTAGTGTCCACTGGAAAAGGAAAGTTCCCGGAAGAGACCTCATCCAAGCCATGTAAGTGGGTGATGTGGTTAGGGGATGTCCAAGCATCTGGGTCCAATGAGGGCCAAGAATGCAAGAGATGTTACCTGTGGGTGCCTTTGTTAGAAGGCGAGCTGTACCTGTCCTGGATGCATTCTTTCCAAGCCCATTCTCGCTTTTTATTCTTATTCTTTTCATTCTTTTATCTTTTATTGCTTTTTACTTTTTTTTGTTCAAGAGCTAATCAGGGGACACTGCCCTGGCGTGGTGACCAATGGTGGCAGCGTTACCCACAAGTACTTTCACATAAATGAGAAGGCTGGCTCGTGATGAGACCCCCTTTCCCTTAGCCATGTAACCAAGAGTCACTGCCCTGGCCTGGTAACCAGCTGGTGGAAATGCCATACCGCTAGGTACCCATGGACCTAATAGGTTGGCTCGTGATAAGACCCCCTATCCTCTAGTTAGGTCTTGTTTTATTATTTTTTCGGGTCCCTCTTGTTTCTTGCTGAGAAGCCTTTTATTTCTTTCTCGGGGATCCTTGGGCGAAGCTTCTCGAGGTTTTATTTTTAGGCTTTTATCTTTTACCAGCTTGCTTTTACCTTCTAGGCCTTTAGCTCCTTCTTCTCATGAGATAAGGTGCAGTCCTGAAAATAGGTCAACCTAGTGCCCGGACAAGTGGAACAAGATAAGTGAGTGGGAAACAAGATGAATAGTGGTGCTATGATGGGAGCGGACGATGGCTTTTCAGAAATCCCCCCAGTGGAAAACCATAACCTATAGACACAGGCTTGCTAGGGAACCCTGTCAATCCCCCCAAACATGGTAAAGTGGGCAGGTGTAAGATCCAAGTAGTTGTTAGAAATAAAAGGAATCAGATGCATACATTCAATGGTTTTGATGATCAAAGTGACACATACCATGATACCTGAACTAATTACCTCATGGAGCAAGAACCATCTCTGTCACAGGACCAAGCCGATGGTGATGGATGCTGCTGCTGCTGACAAGACAAAGGTGCTAGAAGAAAGAAAAGGTGGGCCCTCCAGGGCCATGCTAAAGTCAATCCTGCTCTCGGTACTCCATGTATAGGACCTGTGGGCCTCAAGACATGATCTCCTAGTTATCCCTAAAAGTGGGGGATAACATCTGGCTCCAACTCGGGGACATGTTCTCACTGTAGAGTGCATGAGAACCTTAGCATCTCTAGCATAACCAACTGACCTGATTGATCTCAATAGAAGCATTAGTAACAATATTGGGGTGGTANCAATAGTGTAAATGTGAAAGCAAACTAATATGCAATGCAAATTTAGAATCCAACTTCAAGACTGTAGTTTCTCCCTCGTAAGTTTACTATTTATCTCTGCTCTTCGGTTTATTCTTTACCCAGGCTTAGATGTCCTAATGATGGGTCCTGATATGGACTCGAAACATCGACCTCCGATTAACAATACTGTGGCTCCTCTGATTCCTCCAAACCTTTCTTCCCACATAAATCTTAATGATCAGATTCAATCCCTGTACGGTAGGGAGACTCTGGATGAAATCCGCCTTATGGAAAATCTTAGAGTAAAGATCCAACGAAGAGTAACAGATCTGGAATTTCTGAAAAACTGTAGAGATAACAAAGTCCTTCCTAAATTCGCCTGCATAGAACATAGAATAAAGAACAAAGGCAGGAGCGCAACATTCCACAGACTGGGTTTATCTATAATAAAAAATGAAATAAAAAAGACCAGATCCACCTTAGATTACCTCTCGAAAACCGCACTCAATATGCACCTGAAGCTCGCACGCTTAATCATTCCGGAATTATGGAAAACATTGGACGCCCTGGCCTCCCTCAAAGCTGAAAAAGAATGCTACATTGTGCACGCCAGGCATAAGAATAAGATGGATATTCTATTAAAGAACAGCGCAAGAAAAAATGTAGGAACTAACAAAGACAACAAACCCGCGAACAAAAAGGTGTTTAACCTCTCCTCACATGCACTTGACATTGCCGAAATGAGCTTCCTCGAAAAGGGACTGGATTTTCCGATCTCGCCCACCTCCGTCCCGGTAGATAATTTGATACGCTGCATAGAAGGAAGTATAAAAAACCTAACGGGTGAGGACAAGGGACAAGTTAGACAGGATTGTGCCTTCATCTTAAGAAAATCGAAACCCCCAAGGAGCAACATCAGCAAAGAGGAAAGACGAGCCATTACAAACCTCAGAAATAATACAAACGTAGCTATCCTCAGAGGAGATAAAGGTGGTGCCATGGTAGTAATGAATGAAGCAGATTACAACATAAGAATGATTGAGCACTTGTCTCAATGTGGGAGCTACAAGAAGCTTCCTAGTAACCCTATTGCGAAGATCATGAAAGAAGTCAAAACAACTATAAAAAACTCCAGCTTAGATGATAGAATAAAAAAGCGGCTTCTCTCGAGTAGTGAGATTAATCCAAGAATCTACGGGCTACCTAAAATTCACAAAGACGGGGTTCCCCTTAGACCTACAGTAAACACAATAGGCTCGCCCACTTACGAACTGGCCAAGTATGTAGCAAAAATCCTCGGCCCCCTAGTAGGTCATACAGACTCCTTCATTAAGGACTCAAATGATTTCGTAAAGATCATCAAGAAGGAGAAAATAAAACCTGAAGACATCCTTATTAGCTTCGACGATGTCTCCCTTTTCACCAAGATCCCATTAGAAGGAGCCATCCAGGTTGTTAAATAAGTGACAGACCTGGAAACAAAAAAACTATTAGAGGTTTGTCTCTGCTCCACATTTTTTTAGCTATCAAGGGGAATTATATGAACAAACAAGTGGCGTAGCGATGGGATCCCCACTTTCTCCCATTGTCGCCAATCTCTTCATGGAAAACTTCGAGAAAAAATCCCTAGATTCCTTTCCTCTTAAACCATTAAGATGGAAGAGATTCGTTGATGACACCAACGTACTTTGGCCCCACGGTAAAGGCGAACTAGATAAATTATTCCAACATCTCAATGGTATCTCTAAAGACATCAAATTCACAATGGAACTTGAGGAAAATGGTAGCATTCCCTTCCTAGACGTACTAATCAAAATGAAAGAAGACGGGAGTCTTGGACATAAAGTCTATAGGAAAAAGACCCACACAGAAAACTACCTTCACGCTAACTCTCATCACCACCCAGACCAGAAGTTAGGTGTCCTTAACACTCTAACCACGAGAGCCTTAAGAATTTCCGATGATGATAATCTAGTGCAAGAAAAAGATCACCTCTATAGGGTTTTTAAGAGCATAGGATACAAGGACAAAGCCATTAAGATGATGATTAACAAATCCCTAGATAGAGAAAGTAATGGACCTAAACCACCTAACAACCAACGCCCCGGTACTATAGCCTACCTCCCTTATATCCAAGGAATAACTGATAAGATTTCCAATGTGCTCAGAAAGAAAGATATTAAGTCCTCCTTTAAACCCTCAGAAACCATCATACAAAAAATGAAATCTGTTAAAGATGAACCCGACCATAGGAAATGTAAAGGCATTTACAAAATATAATGCTCTTGTGGTAAATGCTACATAGGAGAAACTGGTCATTCCTTTCAGATCAGAATTAAAGAACATGGAAAAGATATCAAAAATGAACGTACGCGCACCTCAACTTTAGCCGAACACTCATGTTCTTCCAAACACCACATACGCCTAGAAGACACAAAAATTTTAGCCAAGGAAGATCACTTCTTCAAACATAGAATCAAAGAAGCCATCATAATCCTTAAACACCCTAACAACTTAAACAAAGATAATGGCCTAGAGATCAACGAAAACTAGGTTCCTCTGATCCAAGACAGACGTACCAGGTAATTTCCCTTTAAAACCCTAAAAACCTAGGTCCCTCTTTCTCAACTAAAAACTATTTCTCAATATTAATAAACCTATAACCTAAAACCTTAGTTTCAATATTAACAACCTTTCTCCCTTAATACCTTTTTCCTACTTTAATATGACTCTAAAATAAAATAATTGAGAATAAAAATAGAATAATAATTAAAATTTAAAAATTTAAAATTAACTCTAAACATTACATCATTAAAAATTGATTTTAAACATTACATTACCTTAATACAATTTAATATAACTAATAACATACACAACAAGATTTCATTAATAAACTTGAATAAAATGAAGAAACCTCTTATAATAATATCTTAGTCTATAATTTACCTTAATAAAACTCTATAAATAATAGATTGAAATTAATAAAAAATTACAAATTAATTAGTAATTTAATACAAAAAGAAAACCCTTATCTTTTTAATAAAAAAATTTAGAAGCCGACTTCAAGACTGTAGTTTCTCCCTCATAAGTTTACTATTTATCTTTGCTCTTCGATTTATTCTTTACCCAGGCTTAGATGTCCCGATGATGGGTCCTGATATGGACTCGAAACATCGACCTCCGATTAACAATACTGTGGTTCCTCCGATTCCTCCAAACCTTTCTTCCCACAGAAATCTTAATGATCAAATGGTATAATACATGAATGCAAGAATTCCTACTTACCTGCACTTACCTGTGGAGTCAGGTTCCCCCACCTTGGTGGGGTTTGAGGAGGTGCCTGCTGATTGGTAATGGGTGCCTTCTTCCTTCCAAAGTGGACAAATAGTAGGAGTCATCAACTGATTCTCTTCCAACTTTGAAAGGTCCGAGCCATGACTGAGTGCTTCCTTTGACATTAGTTGGCTCTCCCTTCTGTGTATCCCACATCCACACTACATCCCCTTCCTTGTACTTCCTAATCTTGTATTTGGTAGACCCTTGGATGACCCTAGTGTATTGTGTAGAGGGAGGAGGGTGGGCTTTTGCTGTAAATACTTCTTGCTGGGATGGATGAATCTGTACATCGTCTTTGGGTCTTTTTAGTATCTTCACAGTCCCCGTTTCCTTGTCTTTGAATTCATCTAGAATTTGTTGGTATTCTTCCTTCTTGGGCCATTTAATCTGATCAAAGTCTTCTTCTGTTGCGAAAGGCATATCTTCTAGAGAATACTTTTGAAGAGTTTGTATGATCTCATCATGTGCCTTGTCATTTTTGACGTGGTGATTAGTTTCTTGCACATGGGTTTCGGTTACTGGCTCACTTAGGAGATGACCTACTATTCCATATTTCAAAGGTAATTCTATAAAGGAGAGGTCCATCTCAAGGGTGCCACCCAACATTGAGGCAAATTTCCTAGACAACAACATTCCCCACACATCTAGGACGTTTACTATCACGATGTCAATGTGGATTACTTTCTCAGGGTACTCTTTAAGGCAAACTTCCACGTTCTCAACTACTCCATGTGTGGGTATGGCTTTAGATTCGAAGCCACACACATTCCTGTAATGGCATGTGACTTTCAACCCTAATTGTTGCATGACTTTAAAGGACATTATGTTGGCACCTGCCCCTGTATCCAACATGCAGTTGTTGAGGCTCTTGTTGTTCATTATTAAAGTCATGAATAAGGGAGGATTTTCACCGTATTGGACCCTAAAGTGACCGACTTGCAACATGATAGGAGGGTCCATGGGTCCATCTGATTCTTGAAATAAATTGTCAAAACATTTTTTGATCGATGGGACCTTAATGACTTCCTTCAGGGGGATAGTTACATGCATATTGGATAGTGCCCCCTCAAAGTCAAAGTTTAAGTTAGCCCCTTCATTCTTGGACGTCTCGGGGAGAAGTACGTATAGTGGGGGTTTTGTTTGGTCAGTGGCAGGTTGGTTCATATTTTTTCTCCTATATACCTGGAACTCTTGTTTCTTTAGCTTTACTCTTGATTCCTGGTCTAGGTTGTTTATTACCGCTATTCTGGTTGACCTGGCTGCTTCTTTCATGGCCTCTTGATGTTCTTCAGCCGTGATATTTATCTGAGGGCCTTCCATGAGATGGCCTATATTGTTCACTTGTTGATGGCCATTATCACTGTAAGGACATTCATGCTGCCAATGTGCTTCGCTGCATTCTAGGAACCAAGGGTTTTCATTGACAACATTTGCAGGGGATAAGGTGTTTGGAACTTCTTGCTCATTCTTTGGTTTATAAAATTGGTTCCCCTTTTGAAATTGCCCTTTGTACGGGAGCCTGGGTGCTTGGCTCTGGGATATTTCTAATTTGACAATCCTACTCATCATTAGTTCCTGATTCTTTATGATGCCATCCATTGAAACTTGTAATTTTGCATTACTGGAAAACATGTTTGAGGTAGGTTCGACATTGTGGACTATCTTTGGTTTGGTGTCCACTTTGCCCCTTAGATTTGTGAAAGGCTCAATCTTGGATGAAAGGAGGTTTCCCTCAATTCTAGTAGCGAGCTCTTGGGCTTATTGAATTGATTAGGGGTTTTTGTCCCTGAGAAGATACCCTAATTGGCCATTGAAAGACTTGGTGTAGATATGGACAATGTAATCATCTTTCAGATGATGGCTCGTAGGGATCTTTTGCAGGAAGGTCTCAAACCTAGTATGGAACTCCTGAATAGACTCATTTTCATGTTTCCAAAGGGTATTTAGTTGGGTAAGAAGCATGTTAGGGTCTTCTTTGATACTCCACCTTTTGAGAAAAGCTTCTTCTAGTCTGTCCATGGTTTTAATGCTACCATCGGGAAGGCTCAGGTACCAACGCCTTGAAGCATCATAGAGGGTAGTGGAGAATAAATTCATGAATAAGTCTTCAACATCATTGCTAATGGGATGAAGCTGAAAAAACACCCAAAACTTGCTTATGTGCTCTTCGACATTGATTGCATCGGTACCGATAAATTTAGGCAACCACTTTTCATACTTGGGTGGCATTTGCCTAGGATAGCCTAGTATGGCTGACATGTATAGAGGTTTGAAAAGAGTAGATGACCATTGTCTTTGATTGTTGGTTGGGTTCGTTGTAGTGGTATGAGAACTAGACATGGTTTTCAAAGGAAATCTCTTTCCGAAAAGTGATTTTACAACAAGAGAGTTCTTGGGAGGCTTCCTTCTGAAAGATAAAGGAGGATTATTGAACCTCTTTGTGGTTTGTGGAGTCTCCAGATAGTTTACTTGAAACTATAAAAGAAAATGGGAAAACACCCTAGTGGAGTTGCTAGGTAAGATTGTAAGATAAGGCTTCTAGAGGCAAGACTTACCGAAAAGTGTCGTCTGAGGAAGGTTTGACTCAGTGTTCCCCAACAACGACGCCAAAATGTTATCGCACATTTTGTAGAAAGGATAAAAGGATTGAGGTTTGAAGGTCAAACTGGCGTAACAGGAACCAATCCCACCCAATGTCACCACAATGGGATGGTTCTTTCTCTTTAGGGAGGTAAGGCCCAGGGGAGACATCCCTGGTGACCTGGGGTTTTGAGAAGGCAAAGGATTACATGATAAAGTAGTTATTCCCCCCTCACAAGTCACCACCGATAAGATAGTCCAGCTAAACAACGAATAATAAAGTATAACCAAAAAAAGAGATGCACATGCCTGAGACAAACCAACAATGAAACTGATATATGCAAGATGCTCAATTGGTTAGTACTTCATGTAAATCAACGACTATCTGATACTAAAGTCAATACTTCTCTTGGTACTCCATGTCTAGGATCTGTGGGCCTCAAGACATGATCTCCTAGTTATCCCTAAAAGTGGGGGATAACAGGAAGTAAAAAAACCTACTCCTAGATGACTATTGAGTTATTTAAATATCACGCCACTAGGAAGAGAAGGGGTTCCATTCTTTTGCATTGTATCTTGTTCCACAGCTGAGCAAAACATTTGAGAGTGGTATTCTGTGAGAACAGAGGAGGATAGATTCTATAGAAGCTATACAGGCCATGGGTGAAAGGAAACTCCATGGAGAGTGCCTCTTTCTTTGTACTTGCATCATTTCTATACCAGAGAAAACATAATAGAGGAGCCCCACCTTCTAGATGAGTTTTTTTTTCCGTATTGGATTTCCTAGGTCATATCTTGTGTTTATTTGTGGATGGTGTGCTTGTATTTTACCGTTCTCTATTTTCCACATTTTATCTATTTCATGCATAAGTAGAAAATCAATAGCTAAATGTTTTGGATATCTAAAGGAAAAATAACCTTTATAGTAAATATTTCAGTATTTTATTAGATATGTTGTGACAAACTATTTCAGTGGAATATCCATGACAATTTACAGATCATTTCCTCAAAATCTGTGAATCTTATTTGCCTATTCCTAGTAAATGTTGTTGGTATGTATTTTGACCTATGTAAATTCAACCTCGTGACTTCTTCATTCAACACAACTTTAACATGGCAAGTCAAACCATTTACGTTAACCCTTTATTGCCTCTCTATATATAATAGTCGAATTAAATGTAAACTCAAGAATGGACTTGAGACCACCGTGCATCTGAATTTACCCAAAATAGGACAATCAGACAAAAGCTTTGACAAACCTGGTTCCAAAATAAACAATTATAACCTATAACCAATTTTAACAACAATCATGAATTGTTCTATGTAGGTCAGTTAGATACAAAGAATTTACAAAACTCGATGGTAAAAAGTGATTGTCATAATCTTGGGAAATCAGAACCAACAACAGAACATACATCTAGGAAGATTTAACATCAGATGTATTTTAACGTCAGATCTATCAAGTGTTGATAAAGTATCAAATCCTTTGAGGTGTAAATATTTTTGAAGGTGCAAAAAATTGTGAAAACGTTTGTACTTTGACGATGTGATATCTCTTGATGCTTGATAGATATGGGTTAAAATGAATTTAGGTAGTTATTATTAATACTTTTTTTTTAATGTGAAAATATGACATGATATTAGTGTTAGATTCATTCACTCATGCAAAACCTCTCTCCCATACTGTGTTGTAGAAGACATCTCTTGACACAACTAATATTCTTCATAACATTAATTTATCGGATCGTTTCATAGTCTATTGTAGCAAAGTTGGATCACATTGGTTATATATAATGGGGGTATTGCCACAATTTTATCCCACCCATTGGAGACATCCCTAATCTTGCCCAAGATGTCTTTGGATTGAGTATATGAAAGAATGGTAATGATAGTTGCCGATTTGCATCTTAGAAGGATTATATTATACCACATGGATGCACAATATGAAATATAAGATAAGTTAAAAAATGATTTTAATAACATAATTTACTCGGTATACACAATTTATATTAAGTATTCCTCCTAGTCCAAACAAAATTACCAACTTAACGAGAATTGTGACCTCAAAACAAGAACTCTAGGCCAAAAATATGAAAAATTGGGTAAAAACACAAAAAATCAACCCCCAAATCAAAAGCTGGTGCTACTGGTAGCACCCTTTTTTTGGAGGTGGTTAGAATTGTGAATTTTTAAAAATTGCATCCTTGATATTGCAGACATTGCAGGTAGAACCTTGAAATTGACCCTTGAATCGAAAAGTGATACAACCAGTAGCACCGGTTTTTTTTTGGACTTAAAATGATGACCTATTTGAAACTGTGGCCTTGACCACTAACACCACCACAAACAAAACACTAAAAATTGACTCCTAAATCTAAAAATGTTATTTTTTTAAATATCCGATGGAAATAACAATTGGGGAGACTCATACTTGCGTGACATAGGGTCAATTCCAACCGCTACCAATATAACCTCTAGGTGTACCCATGGGGTTCCACGCATGGTAGATATGACTTTGCAAGGTTCAAACCAATGACATCACAAGAAGTGCCTTAACAATGCACTCTATCGCCAACTGATATACACCTCCGGGACAAACATGAAAATGTCAGCACTTGATAATTTATTTATTAGTAAATTTTATTTTTTAAAAAAATTATATTACAAAAACAATTAAGTCAGAAAAAAAACACCCCTAAACAATTTTTTTTTTTTTAAGAAAAAAAAACAATTTCCTTTTGTAAACAAAAAAAAATTCTTAAAAAAATTGCAAATCACAATTTTTTAATAAAAAATAAAAAAAATAA
>JASDQU010208499.1:9556-20032 GCA_032191745.1 Picea mariana | reverse complement strand
CAACTTGAGGTCCAAATATCAGAAGATTTCCCCTTCCTGCGGAGACCTGTCTCTTAACCGCCCCTCTTTCACATAGGCAGGCCCAAAATCCTTCATCTCGAAATAAAAAGAGAGAACAACCATAGAAATCTACAAAGGCACCCAAGAAACCATCATAACGGCTCTTAGAGAAGGAAAATACACGTCAAAAAGGGCTAAATGATCTTCCTCTCTTTCAATGCACGTGAGGTAGGGGGTGCCCCAAAGAAGCTATCCCTCAAAAGAATGATCTGCATCCTAAAACCAGATGCTATCCTCATCCAAGAAACAATGTGCTCTAGTGAGAAATCCTGAGAAGCTTTCATCCCTTGGCTTCATAATTGGTCCTTCAGTACTACCGATGCCTCTGGTCTCTCTAGAGGTCTACTCACTGGATGGAGACCAAATTTACAGGATCTGTCCTCGTTTTCCTCTCGTTCTGCAATCTCTATCAAGTTACAACACAAGAACAATAATTTATCCTTCTTAGTGAAAATATATATGGTCCTTACTCTGATAGGACCTCCTTCTAGGAGGATCTGGTCAATGCAGGGTTTTTTCGGAACTCTTTTCTGGTGGTGGAGGGAGATTTAAATATTACACTCTCCCTGAGGGAGGTTTGGGGAACACATCCCAGGGTCGACAGGAAAATAGTATTCTTCCAATCCATCTTTGAGAAGGCCAACCTGGTGGACATTGAACCTGTTAAAATCTCTCCTACTTTGCGATATTTCAGAACTGAGGATGAGGAAGTTGCAAAGAGACTAGACCGCTACCTGGTTTCTGAAGCCCTACTAAACTTAGTAGCAATTTTCAGATCTGAAGTAGAGGTGGGAGGCATTTCATACCATTGACCTGTCACACTACAATGGTCCTCGGGTTTTGATTCCCCCTCTTCTCCCATAAAATTCAGCCAATCTTGGCTGGAAGAGGAAGATTTCAAGAAAATGGATTAAGATAGAAGAACAAGAATGGCGTACCAAAAGTAGGGCCCTGTGGATAAAAGAAGGAGACAATAACACAAAGGTTTTTCATCAATTTTTGAACTTTTGAAGAAACCACAAAACAATATGGGAAATTAAAGATGAACAAGGAAAATTGGTCGCTTCCTTTGAGGACAAGGAAAATTTGGGGGTAATTTTTTTCAGCAATCTTTTTTCAGCCCCTTGAGGATTCCCTATCCAAGAAATCCTGAAAGTAGTAGGAAAATTCCCTACCATATTTAACAATTAAATAAACCTTTAATTAGAAGAAGAAGTGATGGAACCATAACTAAAGGCAACTTTGTTCTCCATGAGGAATGGAAAACGCTGAGGCCTAGACGAAGTAACTCTGGAATTTTTTGAATCCTTTTATGACCTAAAATAATATTTGTTGCTAATGATAAGAGAGTCACAAAAGGAAGGAAGAGTTCATGTCCCTCTCAATGCAACCTTCATGTGTCTCATCCCAAAGAAATAGTTCCCTTCTTCCTTTGAAGACTATGTGAGAATGAAGAACAAGCCTCCATTGCCAACACTTTCCATGACCAAAGGAAACACTTCTCTAACCGGCTCAAGTACCTAGGTTTTAATTTGAAATATTACAACTACAGAAAAAAAGACTATGGATGGTTAATAAGAAAGATTGAGGACTACTTAGCCATCTGGGTTAATAGAGTCCTCTCTAGATGAGGAAAACTAGTACTAATTAAATCATTCCTAGAAGGAATTCCTATCTACTGGAATTCAATAGATGAAATTCCCAAAGGAGTCATGGATCACATTCGACTCCTAAGATTTCACTTCCTGTGCAAGGGACATAATGCAAATGGAGGCCACTTTTTGGTCAAATGGAAGTCAATGGGGGTTGGAGGTTAAAAAACTTAAGACTCTTAGCCCGAGCCTTAGTGGGAAGGAACTTTTTCCGCCTAACTCTGGGCAACACACTATGGGTAAGAATAATGAACTCCAAGTAATTTTCTTCTTTGTCTATTTATGATTGGTTTCGAGAACCTTTTAAATCCATTAAAGGATAAATTATCTTGAAAGCACTTGTACAATCCTTTCCCCTAGTTGATAAATAGATTGTCTGGCACATCCGAAATGAGGAAAAGGTAAGACTGGGTGAAGATCCATGGATAGGAGATGGAAACAATTGCAAAATGACCGAACCCCTACTTTAGTTCCTAAAAGATAAAAAAATGTGCTTCCTGAGCAACCTCAAGATTGATTTTCCCCAATTGAGACGAAGAGGGGGATGGAAAAATGCAGAATCACTGGATCTCACCCTATATCTACGAGATGAATGGAACTCTTTCATTTCCATGGATAGAGAGTTGGAGGAATCCCTTTGTTTGTCAAAAAATCCACATAAATTATGGATCTTACTCGGTTAAATTATTCTATAAAGCTTGGCTAGAAGAAAACTCTAAGAGACAACCGAAGTGGTGGTGGAAGCCCTTGTGGAAAATCAAGGTTCCCCCCAGATGTAAAGTGACTCCATGGCTAGCTCTAAACAATAAATTCTTGACTTGGGACAATTGCCTCAGGAGAGGTTGGTGTGGACCTAGCAGATGTCCTCTATGCAAGGAAAATCAATAATCCATTCATCACATTTTTGTCTCTTGTACCTATGCAGAAAAGGTCACATAGTTAATAAAAGACCAACTAAAATCCAGGTTTGTTTGGGACTAGGTTTCTCTTGAAGATTGTTTCAGAACTTGGCTACAAGACATAACAGTCTCCTTCTATGCAGGTCTTCCATGTATCATTATCACAAACATTTGGTGGGAAAGAAACAATGTCATCTTTAAAGACAATACAATGCCCCCAAACGTGACAACAGATTTATCGATTAGTCAGGATGAAGAATTTAAGACATAGCTTCGAACAAGAAAACAACATTTTATAGTCCCCCCACCGATCGTTTACACCATCCCTTGGGTTTTTTTTTTATGGGGCCATCCAAGGACATCCTCCTATATGTGGAGTCGGGGTGGTTTTGTTTATCAATGATAGCCACTACATCCATATCAGATATTTTCCATGAGGTGGAACAAACAATAGAGCATAATTGATATCACTTTGGACTCTTTTAGAAATTGCGAAAGAGAAAAATATGACAAGGCTACAAGTGTTCGGTGACTCCAAGATGGTGATTGGTTGAGAAAGAGGCCAAAACAACATCCAGAATCCCAAACTGACATCAATTCTAAGGGATATCAAGCTCACCTTCATAAATTTCGAATCGCTTTCTTTTCGACACATTATGAGGGAGCTCAACAAAAAGGAAGATGAACTCTCTAAAGAAGCTCTGCAACTACAAAAAGGAGCATTTGGATTTTATGAGTTCTTCGAAGGAACAAAAATTGAGGCAATGGAATTCTGCCTCTGAAGAATGCATTTTCTTTTTTGTAAGGTTATAAATGTTTTGAACAGTTAGAACAATATGTATTATAAAAGGCCTTAAAAGTTCTATTCATGTAGTAGAAGAAGTATAGGTAGAATAGATCTGATAGAAATCCTACAAAGGTTGGACTTGAAAGACAATAACATGTATATTCCTTTTTGAAAATAACATCTTTTTTTCTCAGGAAAAAAAATCCATGATGGACTTGGTAATGGTGTTTTAATAATCATATGGGCTATGGGGTATGAATACAAGTTAAAAGGGTGAAGAACTGTAGATTTTTTTAGATATAAAAAGGTTTTTATGCTCCATTTTAAAAAAAGTTTAAAAAAGGAAAAAGGTAAATAAAAAAAGAAAAAGAAAGAGAGAGATGTAGTTATGGAATGGGGTAACAAACTCACATAACCATAGTCTCAATTTTCACAAGCAAAGGAAGAAATTGTAGAAGCTAAAAATTGTCTTGAGGATTGACATTTTGTTGTGAGTTTGACTAAATTTAGCATGGATTTGAGTGGTAGTTCTTATCTACCACCACTTCATAGTTTCTCTGGTAAAAAATATTATTTTTGGGCCATTAAGATCAGAACCAGACTTTGTATAAACGATTTATGGGATATTCTGTTGAATGGGTTGGAAAAACCCTCAAATCATGCAGCCTATAAGACCATGATTCAATATCATAAGGATCATCTCATAACAAACAAGAATGATGATGTATGAACATTGTCTCTCATTCAAGAAGGCTTGGATGAGAGCATTCTTCACAAAATTGAATCAACAAGTAAGTCGAAATAAGGTTGGTATATTCTCGATATGGAATACAGTGAAAATTTGACAAACACCGATTAGCATCAATCTAAGTCATAGAGCATCATACTTGTTGATGAAGTGATTTTTTCTGACATTACATAAATAATTGGAGAATTTTTGGAAGAGCCTATTGAATTAGAAGAAGATAAACAAGACATTGCACTTGTTCTAAACATATCAGATACATTTGTTCATAAAAATGTGGAATAAAAATGTGACTCTATATGAGATACATAAAATGAGTATGGTGAATAATGTGAAGCCCATTATGTAGATAGACATGTTGATGATGAAATTCAATTTAAATAAGAAAATGAAATTTTCTTCACAATGAACATTGATTTGATATCACTTTGATGAACAAAATGAATAGTTAAAATGTAATACGATTAAAGTTTGGAACCTTGACCCCCAAAAAAAATATTAATAAACCATCTAATAAATTATGAAGATGTGGTATCCCTTCCAAAAGTAAGTATGAATTCAACAAAATTAAACATTTCTGAAATGTTTATGATAATATAGAAAACTCATCAAATGCATTGATTTGATATCACTTTATACTTGATAAATAATAAATATGAGATTAAGATGAATCTTTTTTTAGTTGTAGTGGTATATATATTTTTATTGCAACAAAAAATGTAATTAACATATTATTTATATTTATCTGTAAATTTCATCTCATTCTATCCTTCTATATAATAATAATAATAATAATCTATTTTTAAGGTCACGGTCAAGTCAACACACCAAATTGGTGTATGAGACACCTTTATTTGTAGGACAAGGGACCCCCTTCATCTAACGATTTGACTGGTAAAGTCTACGAAGGTATACACACCCTACACTCCTCTCGATAGCAACCACTTCAAAACCAATAATATTTCAACGCCAAACCTAATTCACTGTAATTGTTACAATATTTGAGCATTGCCGATGTATTGTTCCAAGTTCAACGACATTAGAGAGCAACTTGCTAGCTTTCTACAACTACAGATATGGCCTAACCGAGGGTGTGAGTTGGATGATAAGAAATATAAAAGTTGATAATAAAGGCTAGGGCCCCATGAAAGAAGAAGAGAGGATCTTCATCTGAACAAAGTATATTACGTATGAATGGGATTTCAACGAATAAAGTAACATCAAACCAGCTAGAAAGCAACTCTATGAGCAAGACATCGTCTTGCACTTTCATCCGATTTTACAACTTCCTTTTCTTTATCTATCAGTGAACTCAGCTAAACGTATCATATCTACATTCATGTGATTATTTCCGCAACCATGCAGCGATAATATTTAGGTCATTTTCATAGTGTTCATAATTGTGGCCAGTGGGAGTTGGACGCTGGGCCAATGCAGGTCGTTCGCTTATTTTGATTTCATCACCATATGATTAAAACACAGAAAGCGTGAAATAGTTGTGGTATCAGAGCTTTAGACGAAGTATACAGCTGGAATCGAGAAAAGCTAACAATACAAGGTACACTGAAAAGGTAAGGTATATATCACTATAGGTATACTGAAAAGGTAAGGTATATATCACTATAGATTCATTTTAACTTTGGTTTTATGAAATTTTCAGAAGGATTAAATTTTTGAAAGTGTAAACTTTTTTTTCTTAATTTTTTTAAGAGAAAAAAGTTAAAAGAGATTTATACAATTTTCATTTACTTAATTTATTATTATTATTATTTAAGAGTATTGAATTTAAACCAATAATCACACATGAATTTAGACCAATAATGACATTTGAGATATTACAGAAATACACTAAATAAAAATCAAATCCATATTATCTTTAGATACATTTCTCTACTACCTACAATATGTAACCATAACCATCGAGGACAATATATTACATTTTTTTCAAAAGGTTTGATTTCTTGATTATTTAGAGGGGATCATTCTACAGTCTAGTCTAGTATTGAGTTGATGTGTGATTTCTTGTCTAAATTCAATAATAATAATACGGGTTACTCTTAAATAATAATAAATTTTAGTTTTTAGTAAATAAAAATTATATATGTCTAATCTTTTGCTCTAAAAAAATTAAAGATGAAAAATTTACACCTTTATAGATTTGATCTTTCTAACTTTTCTTAGAATCGGACTTAAAATAGATCTATACTAATATTTATTAAAAAGAGATTAAAACAAAAAGAATAGACTTATTGTTGTTATTACAACAATATATTGAATATACTCAGTCCGTACAGGTGTAGACGGTTTGGCAAGTGTCGTGTAAATGAAAGAAAATTTGTAAAATGAAGTTTCATGTTCGATTCTCACCCAGATTTACTCGTGCGCCATTCTTGCGCACTGGGTGATTGCACCTGGAATTATAATAATAACTGACAGAAATCGACCCCGTATCATGCGAGTACGAACCGCCAGTTACCAATTAAAAAAAACAAAAAAAACAATATCCGGTAGCTTTGGACTTAGTCTATAATTATTCCAAGGTGCCGCCTGTAACTTTGAACTTAGTTTATTTACGCAACACATTTGAGTCTCATGCGGGGCAATAACACTTGACTCATCCACCCGCACCTCTTATGGGTGTGATATGTTTGAGGCAATCATAGTACATCCTTCACACTATGATGAAAGTTTTTAATAAATAAGACTTAATTTTCGCATATTTTTTCCACGCTTTTTGTACTCGAATGATAGTTCCCATTAATAAATGACATGCCATAAATGTACAAGGGGCAAGTTTGAAGAATGGCATTGACTCATAGTTTAAACGTTTTATTTTTATTTTTGATATTATTCATTTATGTTTTTTCGAAATTTTATGAGAAATTGTAGGATATGTAAATATGAATGGTTAAGTCTATACAATACAAGTGCCATGTGGGTTTTTCAGCATCCCAAACTTATTTAGGTATTCATAAATGTAATTTAAATAACAAAAAATTGCAGTTTTATCTAGAATTTTATGATCAGATTCCAAAAAAAAAAATGTGAAAACGTAAAACATTTAGACAACACCGAGGGGTTCATACCGAATTAATGATTATCCAAGTGTCTATCAGACAGGAAATCTAATTTATACATGTAATCCTCACATTTATCTAAGCACATTGAAAGTAAAAAAGATGGCGAACAAGAAAAGGAGAGAGCCATTATCTGGAGATACAATGAACTCACTAGCCTATGAAAGGTAGGAATTCTAGAGGTCTATCACCTATAAGTGGTATACTGTGTTGGATTACTGAGAGGGGGGGTGAATCAGTAATAGAGGAATAATCATTTTTAACCACAAAAAGCAAGTGTTATATCAATGTAGCATTATCATCCAATAGTTGCAGAGTAAAGAAACAATGAACAAATGAGAAATCATACACATACGCAATACACCAATTTTTTTACGTGGAAACCCAAAGCAGGAGAAAATCACATAATGTTTTTTCTTATATGTCTCTAAGAATTAGATTCATTGGAAGCACCATATTCCTTTGTTTTCCAGCTGTAAATGTAAGCAGGCTCCAACCCCCTAGTTTCTCAGGCTACACCCTGAAAGAAGCTTCAACTCCCCAATCCTCTAGCTACATCTAAAAGGAGGCTACAACCCCCTAGTTTTGTCAAGCTACAACCTGAGGGAAGCTCCAACTCCCCAATTCTCTAGCTACAACCAGAAGGAGCCTACAACCCCCTATGTTCTCTGGATACAACCAGAAGATGGCTACAACCACATGTCCTTGCGCTGTCCAACCGCCATGATGTTGAAGTAGAATGATGGAACCACTTTCACACTATTACTGTGAGATATATTGTTGTAAACATGTACCAATCCACATGTAATCAACCTGTAACAAGCTATATCAATAACCTGTGCCAACATGTACCATACATCAACCTATACTTCAACATGTACAATAAACAAATGCATCAACCATGCACCAAACATGTACAAAGAACCTATCACAATAACCTATCCAAACAACCTATAATCAACATGTACCATAAACAAATGCATCAACCATACACTAACTTGTACCTCAACCTGTGCCCTCAACCTGTGCTATCAATGAGTCCATCAACCATGCACCAAATATGTACCAATCATGCATCAAATACACATAAACTATGACTCATCAAGATGTACCAACATCATCAACTATACACCTCATGTATGTGTCAACCCATCAACTCCTTGTCTCAACCATGTATCCAACTTGTACCTCAACCAAAATACCTCATCAATTTCATCATCCAAATCTGATTTGTAACTCTGTAATATACATGGTGTATATGATCACATACCTGTAAACCTTCCTTAACTTTAACAACAAGAGGCTAGCATTTTCATCAAACTTTATACTTTAGTCTCACATGACTAATTTTGGATTAGTCAACAACCCTAACTTGAAATAATAATAACTATATACCTGTAATGATTAAAGATCTAAAAATAATACACAATGTTCTTCAGTGTCTTTTCTGCAATTCCTCCAGGTTTCACTACTTGGAACCTCTCAGAAAATGAGTTATAGAAAAAATGACATACCTTGTTGAATTTTGGCTTATTCTAGAGAGTGAACTTGTAGAGAGTTCCCCACACGAAATATTTGTTGTATGGATCTGAAAATGGTATAAAGAATACTACAGACTGTACTATAACCAATACATTTTGTCTTACTAAATTTGGATCTGTTATGAAAAATTTATGATGTTTTTACCCGAAACGCATGTTTTAGACTAGCTTTAGGACTAGCCACAAACCTTATTTTCCACGAGGTGTAACTCCAAAAATACAATGACCCACAAGCTAAATTTTTTATTACAACTACTTGGATATATTTCCTCAATTACCTCACAATTTCACAGGCTAAATCATTCTAGAAAAAACCTTATTGCGAAAATGGTGACATTACCTATAAATAACATACCTTAGAAAGTATCATCAAAAGAATTTATCCTCCCTTGAATTTTGGTCTTCTTTACTTCACCTTCCCTCTGAATTTCATCTTAGATATCCTTTGATTACCTTAGTCACTTGTAGATATTCAATATGCTCAAGTGTGATTAAAAATGAGAGACCATTTCCTCTTATCTATACTTTCATGTAGCTTCCTCAAGGGGTTACCCTCTAACCATCTTAACCCACTTTCATTATTTTAGGGCTAACCCACTTCTAAACACTTGTCCATTTAGTAATTTCTCCATTAAATTTATTATTTAAATAATTTATTTTGTATCCACTTTGACTTATAGTACATTCATCACTTCACTTTATTCTGTAGATTACCTTCTAACCATGTTAACCCACTTTATTTATTTTAGGGTTAACCCACTTCTAACCACTTGTCCACTTAGTAATTTTTCCATTAAATTTACTATTTAAATAATTTATTTTGCGTCCACTTTGATTTGTAATACACTCATCACTTCACCTTATTATTTAAATAGTTTTTTCTTTGCAACCACTTTGACTACTTTGACCTTTTGGGGCTTCTAGATGACTCATGAGGGTTCTCCAACTTCACATGGTCATAACTCTCTAGCCATGAAGAGTTATGTGACGTTCCACATACCACCAGAAACAACATGACATGTAATACCGATCTAGAATAGTATTTCCTGCAAATATATCAAAACCCATACCATTAATCATCAAACAAACTTGAGTCCACTACCCAAACCTTTGTGCTACCAGAATTTTCTACTGGATTTTCTTCAAGGGTTGAAATCAATGAAAACCATCCCAATCAATCAACAATATCCCCCTTTGGAATTGATGGAAATAATCTGATGCAATACTAAAGTCATATGACTCATGCTCCCCCTGTGAACATTTCTCTCTTGGAACCATGCCTCTGTTATCTTTCTCCAAGCATTTACCTTTGCATATGACAAATATCTCCCCTTTTGTCATCAATGGAAAAGGTATATTTCCATTTGGGGCTGCTCCCCCTGACTGAACTCTTCTTAAAACTGATCTCCCAACCTGAATTGTCCTGTTTATGGTGCTTCCTCGTGTAAATATAAGACATATAAAATAAGCATTCAAAAACATTCATTTTGGAGTAGAAATTACTCTGAGTCTCTAGCAAAGATACTCAAAGGCGTCCCATGGAAGCGGTTTTGTAAATATGTCTTCCACTTGTTCTTTTGTGCCCACATACTCAACTCTGATATTCTTCTCTACAACCTGTTCCCATAGAAAGTGATACTTGATTGGAATGTGCTTTGTCTTGGAGTGCATCACTAGGTTCTTTGAGATACTGATGGAGCTTGTATTATCACAAT
>JASDQU010208495.1:0-23292 GCA_032191745.1 Picea mariana | reverse complement strand
CGCGCCCGCGCCTTTCTCCGTCGAGTGGCCATGGCAAGTGCGGCCTCGAATTGCTGCTTCCTCTTCCGCCTGGACTTCGCTGCATACCATGCAGCTCCTCTCCGCGGGGTGCCACGCAGTCGAGGCATAGAGGTCCAACGGAAGTGCCACCCCTGAGTGCTGTCGCCTGCTTCTTTCGGAATTGCCACCACCTTCGAGTGCTCAGAGAGGCGGCAGCGATGGTGCTGGTCGACGAGAGCGGGATCTAGCCAGAGCGTTTGGTGTTTCGCTCCAACACTCCAAGCAATGAGAAAGAGCATGAGCCGAGCCCTCAAATATCGCATGAGCCGAGCCTTCATGGCGATAATGGCCAGTTTAATTATGCTGTCCAGACTGGTACTCATCCCGCGAGCGAGAGGGCTCGTCGGGTTAATGCAGACGCAGAAATACATGGTGGAATGAATGTGGAGGGGACGCCGGCCTGTGGTGCTATTAATGGGGAGGTCCCGGCTGGCTCCCGCGTGTCTCTCCTGCCCTACGTGTCACCCCATCTGGGGATTATTTTTTTAAATATTATTATTATAAATATTACATTATATTTTGTTATAATGTTTAACAACTCATTAATTAATATAATTATATTAATAAAAAAATTATTATTTAATTATTAATAAAATTATATTAATAAAAAATTATTATTTATATATAAAATATTTATTAACATGATATTTATAATAAATTGATATTTAACAACTCATTATATTAATTATAAATTTATTATTTTTCTAAATGTTATTATTATAAATATTACATTACATTTTGTTAATGTTTAACAACTCATTGTATTAATGAGGAGATTATTATTTATATAAATTTTTTATTAATATAAATATATATGATATATTTAACACTTTTTTAATATAAATATAACTATTATGTTAATATTTAATGATATGGGGTTGATTTAGCTAACACTATATCTTTCAAGTGTAATTGCATCATCTAACTGAAAAAATATTATTTATAAAGATATTATTAATATAAAAATCATAATATAATATAGACAGCTAACAATTCTTTATATTAACAAGGTTATTAGGTAGCATATACCTGCCGAATATAATAATGAAAGTATTGTTTAAGAAGATAGGGAGAGAAGGAGTAGGGATGAAATGACTAGATAGCAGAAATATTTATTACAATAACATTGGGGAAAGTGAAGGCAGTAATAAGACTTCAAAGTTTTTGACCAATAAAATATCAGATAAATAAGATTTAAAATTTAAAATTAATCATTATTTTTTAAAACTTTAGATAAAGGGGTGTATATTTTATGGTCAACCATGAACTAATAGAAAGTCAAACCTAACTCAACACTATATACCATACCTATCAGCAGGTATAATAAAAGGATTATTATATGTATAGGCATTTTATTTATAAAGACATTATTAATATAAAAATCATAATATGATATAGACATTTAACAACTCTTTATATTAATGAAAAGATTATTATATGTATGAAAGGATTATTATATGTATGGGCATTTTATTGACATAAATATCTTAATATGATACATTGATATTCAACAAGTCAATATGTTAATAAAAGGATTATTAATTATATGAATGGATTATTTTATTTATTTTTAAGTAAAAAAGTAGAACCTGCTAGATTAAATTATTAGAGAAATATTAACAAAATACACAGAGATATAGTTCTGAGCCACCAAAAATGCTGTCGGTTTACCGAAAACTAGCACAGTTTGGAAAACTGTTTTGCCCTCTGTCCTGCCTGAAGGAAACCATGATAGATGGCCATAGGTCAAGTGCACATGTAGCAATAGCATGATTAAACATAAAAGAAACTAGCATAGGAGAACCTAGATACCCAGTGACCTGTCGCCCTTGCCTGTCTGCCACGTGGACCTGGCTGGGATGGTGAATGGTTGCGCGCAGAATGGACATTTCCTCTTTGCTGGAGCGTTGGAGTACGCGTCAAGGAGCAAGTCCAGACACTGTCCCATGAGAAGGGCTCTGTGCTCCTGGTCTGCCATGTGGCCTCGGAGTTCGAACACCAGAGCCAGATGCTCTGCACGGAGGAAAGGACCATGCAAGTCATTACCTGCGTCGTCAAATATTACGTTCCCCGCTTCCACGTTCATCCCAGCTCTGGCTTCGACCTCAGACAATTCTGCACCGGCTGCTTCCTTCTTCATCCCTGGTTTGGTCTCGTCCACGCTCCCTGTGGCGCAAGTCTTGTCCCAAGCTTCGTCCTCGATCGTTGCTTGCACAACATGGATGGTGGAGCTGTAGTCACCCGTCCACGGTATCTCCTCAACGATGCACACAGGGAAATCTTCTGTCGTCTCGTCTTTAGGACCGCTTCCAACCTGGGAGTCCGACGCCATGGCTTGGGGTTCCGGGGTGGTCATGAATTCCTCCACGAACGACATTTCTTCAACATAGCAGGTAGGAAACTCATCCACGACGCCACCCTCCAGCCTGCTTCCAGGCTCAATTGCCATGGTTTGACTGCTACAGTCTGTCCCAGTCTCAACAATAATGGCATGCAGATCCAATTGGTCAGCGCGAGCCCTCTTTCGGAGAATGGAGGTCGCCATCGACAGAGCGCACTCCAGTTTCTCCCTCCTTTGCCTATGCTCTTTGTGGGTGTACCAGGCCAAGCCACGACGAGGCCTACCTCACTTCCTGGTCATGGTTGCCGAGTGGTATATAACAATGCAGAGAGGATGCAGCAAAACAAGAGTGAGCCAAGACGATAAGGAGCCAGAGCTGCACTAGAGCTCCCAACCGACGGGGAGGCCCAAAACGAGAGCAAACCAACTCTGTCCAGGCGCTCGAAAATGCAAATTGCCAAAAACTGGATTCGCCTATCTATCCATAGACCTTGTCATGCTGAGTGCGGTATAAGCGAGAGTTTTTGCGTGAGGGAGGAGTCCCTCCTCCGTATAGCGGCTGTAATGGTCGACTACCATCGTAAATGCAGAGAGGATGGGTGGCGGCCATCAGCATTTATGATGTGGCTCAATGCAGAGCCAGGTGGCGAGGTGTTGCCGCATGTCACCCCATTCGGGATATATGAACGGATTATTATATGTATGGTCATATTGATATTCAACAAGTCAATATGTTAATAAAAAAATTATTAATTATATGAACGGGATTATTATATATATGGTCATATTAATATTCAACAAGTCAATATGTTAATACAATAGGATTATTAATAATATGAGCATATTATTATATATGTATGATCATTTTATTATTGACATAAATATTTTAATATGATATATTGATATTCAACTATTCAACATATTAATAAAAATATTATTAATTATATGAATATTTTATTAAAATGAGTATTATAAGCTTTATGGGATAGTACAGTTAGTAAGAGGTGCAAATATTTTCTAGGTAGAGGGAGAAGTTATGGGTTCGAGCCTTGTGTCTCGTATCAGGTAAGTTTCTCGCTTTAAATTTCCAGTGAAAAAAAAATATTATAATAAGTTAAATTTATATAATGAAAGAATTATTATATATATAAGTATTTTATTGATATAAATATTTTAATATGATATATTGATATTCAACCACTCATTATGTTAATAGAAGGATTATTAATTATATGAACATTCTATTAAAATAAATAAGTTGAATTTATATAGTATTTTATATTAATTTTTATAACTTATATTTATTGATATAAAATGAAATGGTTAATAAGTAGGAAGATTTTTTAAGATTTGTTTATAAATTATAAAATTATAAGATTATTGAAATTATAAGTTTTGATAATTAAAATTGTAATATAAAATTGTTTTAATGAAAATGAAAAAGAAATCTAAATATTAGAAATTATGAAAGTGTAGAATATTATTATAAAAAAAACATTTTAGAAATTGAGAAATTTCATCGTCTAATTGTTTTTTTAAATACATTTATTTATATAAACTACTAATTTTAGAGTACAAATTTATTTAGAAAACCATCAAAACTATCCCAAAAACATTTGGATCTGCACTACAAGAAATTTGGATTGACAATAAAAGTATTAAAAATACATTTGGATTTACAATATATCAAGAGGATACTCAAAAATTTGGATTGAAAATATATCACGAATACATCAAAAAAATATGCCTTTTTAGTACATCTGAACAAGCTCTCCATAGTCGACCAACCATTTTTATGGTGACACAGAGAGAAGCTTCTCCCAAATCATCGTGGGCATCTGTAAAGCAATTCCTCATATTGATTAATCAATGTTTCTTCAACTTCTTGCATTCACACTTCTTGCATATGGGAATCCTTACCCCACACAACGACACACATCGTCTCATCTTAGTCCAGAGAGGAACAACACATCCATCACATGGGCACACCCAACACATGGGCTCTCTCACAGGTTGACTCAACTCAGTCTCAGAGGAGAACATGTCCTGGAGGATGTCTCACTAAGATGCAAGCATCAACACTCCCTCTCATCTAGGGAGGCATTCTCCACCAGGACAAGTCTCTCATGGAAGTACTCGAATTTCATCCCGGCAAGCGGTTTGATGAAGATATATGCTATCTGCTCATGTGTAGGAAGGTACTACAAGTGTACGGCTTTCCTCTGCACCATGTCTCTGATATAATGATATTTTATCTCATTTTTTATTTATTTATCGTGAAACACAGGATTCTCATAGAGCTTCACACATCTCTAGTTATCACAATGAATAATGGTAGGATCCATCTCATGATCAAATAAATATATTAGGAGCTTGCAAAGCCACACTGTTTCGTGGACTGCCACACTCAATGATATATACTTTGCTTATGTGGTACTCAAAGCCATAGATCTTTGTTTCTTACTGCACCAGGAAACCATGGTAGACCCCAATGTAAAACAACAACTGAATGTGCTCTTCTGGCCTACTGTGCTCCCTGCCCAATCTGCATCAGCATATCCCTGCAATCTCATGTCTACACTAGAGGCATATCTTAGTTCATATCCAACTATGCCTCACAGATATCTCAATACATGTTTCACTACTATCCAGTGATTGTGTCTCGATTGAATTATGAATCACGAATCCCTTTGGTTGCTCGATGTAAACTCCTTCCTCAATATCACCATTGAGAAATGTTGTCTTTACATCCATCTAATGTAGTTTCCAACCCATAGATGTAGCTAGTGTAATGATAGTATGGATGGAAGTGTATCGGGATACAGGAGAAAATGTCTCCTCATAATCAATTTCCTCTACCTGTGAAAAACCTCTTGCTACAAATATCGCTTTGTACTTCTTGACACTTCCATCGTCTGCATACTTTATCTTATAGATCCACTTGGAAGTCACTACAGACTTCCCTTTTGGTCTCGGAAAAATATCCCACACATCATTCTTCATGATGGACTGATGCTCTTCTATCATGGCATATTTCCATACCTGTTGACTTGCTACTTCCCCATGACAAGAAGACTCAGTATCAATGATGTGGCTCATGGATGAAAAATAGCTTGAAAATCTCTATGGTCTCTTGCTCTTTCAGAATGTGCCTCGAGGAGTTGCATGTCTCTCTTCCTCCTGTAGAATTTGTCAATCCTAGGCATGCCTTTTATGGCCTACTGCAATGTATCTAGGGATATAAACTGGAGCAATTGGATCAACTGGAACACTGGTTATCTCCCTTTGACTGCTGAAGGGGGAGAAGGTATTGTCTCTTCCTTCTTCTCAAATATTTTGACTCCCTCTGATTCAAGTGACTCTCTCTTGAAGTCTGAAGGATAGACATCTTCCTTCTTTTGTGTTGCTACACTGGAGACATCTCATGTCTTCTCAGATCCTCTACAGCTTCTACAAAATTTTGTTGGCCTCCCGTACTAGGATAACAACCAAAAACAAAAAGATGGATTACCGTACCAGGGATAATGGTCCAAGTCATGAGGGCTTGGTCTGCAATCATGCTCATTCTTTCTTTCTTTCCTCAAGAGAAGGTTGAGATAGAGGATAACTCCGTGCCGTTCTTGCTTGCATTCCTTGACTTCTTTTGAGGTGGCTAATGTTTCTTTCTTTACACATTACTAGCTCAAAATGAAAAATGTCTTCAAACTCAAATTTGCCTTTGTTCACTTTCTTATGAGACTGCTTCAGGGCAGGCTTCAATATTTGATGATTTTTCAAATGGATTACACATCCATTTCTTCATCATTTTTTGATTCTCTGGAAATGAATTAGTACTCTAGACTATTCTTTTCCTTTCAAATAAAACACGGTACATCTTCTCTATCCGTTTATGATTTACGTGTTAGGCCAAGATCTTTTATAAACAAAATCTTCATTCCTTGACAATGTTTCTTATTACTAAATGCTAGTTATGACTCAATATTCACAATGTTCATGTCTCTTAACCATAATCTCAATAATCCAATTTATTGCAAGGAATCTTTTATCCAATCATACTACTTCCAGCAGATGGATTTTATACTTAGCATGCATACCTGTCACTTCTTCCCTTTTGGATGGTTGTATATGTAGGTAGTATAGGCCTTATAACATGCCTTAAACTTTGCCACAAAAACAATTTTTAAACTTGCCTCAATATCCTATGAGGCTTGGTTAAGATGCACTTATAGCACACACTCAGGTCAACACCAAATATATCCTTTTCTTTAACAAGTTTTCTGGTAGAGCCTTGAGCTCCTCGAACTTGTGGAAGACTTCAACCTAGGTCTTCATGAATTAGATCATGGCACAATAACAATGTGAGTTTAAATAGTACAATAAATTTATCCAAAGATAAAACATACCTTAGAATGTTTTGGAAGAAGTATTTCTTTTAAAGTCCATCTTCAATTTCATCAATATAGGATACAAGTGTTCCCTTCAAGTCTTCAATATTCCTTTCTTAACCAAGTCTGAAATCCTTCTCAATAGGTCTGTAGTTTTTCTTTCACATAGTTCTAACAGATCTGCATACAAGACTTGGAATCCACACTAGGGATTTACACACAAAAAAAGTTGCTTTGAGGTTAGCCACAACAGACACAAGATATTGTTGGGAACCTTGGTTGCAATAGGTCTGTAATACGGTCTTACTCCATTCTTAGGGAAGACCACAGACTTGGCCCTTCTATACCTCAGAGACTCCTTAAAATTCGGCCTCAAACTTTGCTCAAATCAAAGAGAACTCGTTCAAGAAAAATTATGAATATTTCTTAGTGTGCTCCTCAGAAATTTGCCTCAGATCAGGCCTCAGATCTTCTCCAGATAAGGGTTCAGATCTGCAATTTAAATGCTTCCTCAGAACAGTTCATATCTGCACCATACATGCTGCCTCAGACTCGAAATTGATTGCCTCAGAAACTTAGTCTTTCATCCTTATTCGTTGCCTCATAAATTTTCTTTAAAAACAACACTCAGTCTGTGGTTTTAGGGATTCTTTTGGCTGCGGAAACCTTGGAGGGGCCTCTCTTTGCTGCGACTTCTTTACTAGGCCTGTGACTATGGATGGGATTGCTCCCCAAGCCTACGACCACTCTTAAAACCTCACCACGGGGGACAACCCTCTCTTTATTCTAGCAGCAGGGTTATGACAACCCTAGAACTCCCATGACCTTTCTTCAAACTGTGCAACGATCATCTTTAGTAGCCGCTCTGAAACCATGTTAAATTTTGGCCCAAGCACATGTGTTTATTTCATTTACTGTTTAGAATTACTTTAACCATACACAATGATTGCAACAACAATAACTAGTTGCAGTAAACCAACATCACAAGAAGAATAACCATGCAAAAGAACACAAGAAATATCTTGGGAAACCCTTCTACACAAGAGAAGAAAACCCAACAATCCTTTGCTATATTCTCAAGAGAAGATCTTCCATCCACCACCAAACCTAGCACACAAAAGGGTGTTGTAGTTCTCATAATTTTAGACCTCAACTTATGAAATCATGAGATGACACAATGATAAGTGTGTTTCCTCAATGGGGATTCACCTTTGTTTATACAAAACTTATCACATCAAATAATGTGTCTATTGGCACAATAGGGCCGACTTGTACAACTTAGTAATATAATAAATATAATTAATAATTACAATATTAATTATCTTTACATGGTGGGGCCGACCTGTACCCTTTACAACATAATTAGGGCTACAGGTAAATCTTACTCTTAGATAATATAGCAAGGATCTCACACATCTACTAGTGCCCAACCACTAGGGACACGTCCGCCTATGCTCAACCACATGGATGTCCTACTCAATAGATCTATGTCTCAACTGAGTCCACAGGAGAATCATCTAGAGTACCATCTCCAACTTGACTCAACTAAGTCCACAAGGCAGAAGACCATACATCATAACAATTCAGTCCAGATTCTGACACACACCCATCAGATGGGAACCTTCAACCCACATAGGGGTACACATCGTCTCATCTCAATCCAGAGAGGAACGACACACCCATCTCATGGGCATCCTCACCCCACACATGGGCACACACCATCTCATCTCAGTCTAGAGAGGAACAACACACCCAACACATGGGATCTCTCACAAGTCGACTCAACTCAATCTTGAAGGAGAACGTGTCTCGGAGGATGTCTCACGAAGCTACAATCATCAACATTTTTGGCATACATCTCTTAACTAAGATATAAAATGGAAAACACATCTTAAGATACACTTAGCTAATTAAATTAAACCCAAAAGTATAATATAACCATGAACTAATTAATCACATCTATGGACTAAACTATAGCAATAAGGAAATCATTATGCTAATTCAAAAATGCAAAAACACAATCATACATGACACATATATGCTTGGATATAAGAGACACTAATTAATATCTTATTGTAGTCTAGAATATATTTATAATTATAATACAAGCATGATACAAGGTTTTCACTCTTTCCTTTCACAAAGGCACTAGTGGGTAGAAATACAAATTCATCTAGTCAAAGGTACGTTATTTGTCCATAGATTGGCCTCAAAATATGTGTGTTCCAATAAACTACAATACAAGGGCACACATAATGCACAATAATACATCAATTATATGTATTCACATATAAAAAAGGGATATGATGGGGTTTGTCTTGAGTGCCTACTCTAGTTCAACAACATACCACTTCTCTTCGTAAACACCAACAACTTGTAATGCTTATTCAAATCCTCATTGTTCCAACCTTGACTGAAAACCACATTTAAATGGACACCATGTGCCAGATACATCCGTGACAGAATACCATCAAAATATCTTGACCTCGTTATGTTGGTTATTTTTTTATTACCATCCTCGTCCTCTAGCCTAGCCAAGATGTCTTACAACATCAACAATACAATTTGTTCACTCTTGTAACTCCAATTGATAGACAAATAAAGAAATTTCATTTCAATGGTAAATATTTCCCTCTTTAGCCCTAAGGGCTAGTTCAATTGTTAGCTCAATTGTTAGATCCTCCTGTGTGGAAGTTCACAAAGGTCTTGAGATCAAATCCCATTGCATCTTTCGAGTTGCCAACTAATATTTCAGGTGGTAGTTACTATCATCCTCCTTCTAAAAGATCAAGGAAGAGGGTGGAATTTCATGGGGGGCTAGCGAGGTACAAACATCCTCACTTAGAATGCTTAATATGTGGACAAGTGAGAGACTATATTTCTCTGGAAAAAAATTGTGCCCTCTTTCTTAACTCCTTTAGTTGATATCAATTTTCCATTCACATCTCTTATATGGTTATTTATTATTAGTTTAGTATCTGTTTACTATTCATGTTACTTAGCCTTGTTGCAATGATTCACCTTAATACTTTTTTGCTATTTTTAGTTAGTTTTGCTAAGCTTTGTTATAGTTGTTTCCCTTGATATTTCTTGTTTAATTGCACTCATGTTGCTTAGATAAATTAATGCAATCTCTTGCCTCAATGATTTTTCATTGCACATGCTCAGTTTGTCTTGTTTTATTGTATATACATGGTTTTGTAATGTAATATTACAACTATCAACATATTTAGAAGCCATCTCACTATAGGGTTAGTGACATAAGTAGTAATAGACTACTTTAAGATTTTGTTCACTCATGTAATCTCTTTACACCACAATTCCTCACTCCAATACTTGATTTGGTACATGTAGTTTGAAGATGAAGCAACAAAAAATGAATTTCGTATAGAGAGTTCTTCAACCCAACTCATTAACACAATTCTTCAACAAAATTCTTTCAAGCACAACTTTATTTCACCAATTCCCTATAGTTCATCCAAATAGTGTTGAGCACAACATGCTTAAAAAAAGAAAAAAATGTTTGAGGCTAAATAGTGTTGATCCTAGATTGAGTGCTTGAGTAGAAGCCTCACACACCCTTATTTTGAGCATGTATTTTGTCTACATCATTTCAAATGTGTTTAAACTAATACATATATCATACTTCATACACTAACGTAAATGCAATATAATGTGAAATATTCTATATATTTTGAATAATACATTGGTTTACTTCCCATCCTATAAAATTAAATAGCAAAGCTTAATTGGGTGAAAGAGTTTTTACAATTTATTGCAACTTGCAACTAAATATATAATATATCAATTAATTTAATAAAAGCTATTCAAAATTCACCTCCCTATCTGTTAAACACTATGTCTATCACTATAATATTGTAAAACCTAACTTCTATAGTATGGTATAATATTATAAAACCTAACTTCTATGGTATAATATAATATTGTAAAACCTAACTTCTATAGTATAGTATAGTGTTGGAATGATCCATTTTTATAGTATAGTATAATATTGTAAAACCTAACTTCTATAGTATAGTGTTGGAATGATCCATTTCATTACATAATGCCTAATTTATAAAATAATATAGAAAATTGATTCATATAAATCTAAATAATTAAAAAAATAAAATTCTTTTAACTCATAAAATGAGTTTGAGCCTCGATTTCCTTTTCAAAGTGATCAAATTTACAATTGAGCTCAAAATTCTCTTAGGAAGATGAAATCTCCAATGACATTGTATACAAAACCCACAAGATATTCAATTAATGTGATGGCTATAGTTACAACAATAACATGAAGCCTCATAAAATTCTTTAATTAGGAAATACATATTTTATATGTTTTAGGAGAACTAAACCTATTGTTTTGCAGAGACCTATTTGTTTTTGAGGAGAGCTCTTTCTTTGAGAAATCCATGTATGGTTTTCTAATCTAATCAATTAAATAATCAAATCTATGAAACACCAAAATTCAAATGTTTAACTTAAGAAATACATATTTTATATGTTTTAGGAGAACTAAACCTTTTTGTTTTTAGGAGAGCTCTTTCTTTGTGAAATCCATGTATGGTTTTCATATCAATTAAAAAATCAAATCTATGAAACACCAAAATTTAAATGTTTAACAAAGAGAAGCAATATCAAATTGAGGCAAAATAAATAAATGTTTTGTTAGGGAAATCGATTTTTTTTTGTTATTAATCATAATTATTTTAATTTTTTTTATAATATTCATATTTCAATTTATAGTTAAATTTCTTTTTCATAATCATTGTTATCCTTTAAAATCTAGCTATATTAAATTTATATTTTGTAGAAAAAAATAATCAATAGCGATAGAAGTTGGATTTGCCTGGGGTAGAAGACTAAAGTTTATTGAGATCTCCTTAGAATCAATCCTTCGACTGTAGAAAAAAATCTTTTTGATATAATCCTTCCTAACTTTTAAGGAGAGGGTAAAATATGAATGTGATACTAAATAATTTATAATATCAAAGTGTAATAATATAGGAAAGAGAAAGTAATGTAGGGTGACTTAAAATAATCCATTTCTTTGGATTCCTAATCAGGGATGATTTTAAGGATGGAAATTTATTTTAAAATGTAGAAACCTTGGCGAATCTTACTTATCCTTCATATGCAAACTATAAATGTTTGGCGATATTTTTCTAAAAATATTCAAATTTCTAAGGATTTATATAGTTTTTATAAAATTTTGGTGATTTTTAAGGTAAAATAATTTTATCCTATAAAATTTGGGCGAATAATTTTTAAAATAGTGAATCTCGTTTTTGGAAAAACCATGGAAAATTAGCCCATGAGCGAAATTTAGCCCCTAAAATCATCTATGTTCCTAATTCCTCTATATACATTGGTTTACATTATCCTTTCAAATAAAATTTTATCATACCACAATTATCCTTTCGTGCTGTGACTTAAAATAACTCATTTCCTTGGATTCCTAATTCCTCTATATACATTGGTTTACATTATCCTTTCAAATAAATTTTTATCATACCACAATTATCCTTTCGTGTTGAGGTTTTAACCCTTGAAATTTCCAAATAAATTCTTTAGTGATGAGTTTTTAACCCTTAAAATTTCCAAATAAATTACATAAAAATAGCGCATTATATATTTTATTATTTATTATTCAATTCATTTACTAATTAATATAATTTGTTTCCTCATAAAAAAACATAAATTTGTTTCATCCGGAGAGAAAAGAAATTTACATTATGTAGAAAAGATGGAGTATCCATGTTTTTTCTGCAACATGTGATGTAAAAAAATATCAACATAAATACCCCAAAAAATACTCCATCAAAAAGATACATCCAAAATGACAGTAAGTTGATGTCCCCGTACATATACATATATCTTGACCAATATGCATTCCTAGATCTATTCACAAAAAAAATTGTAATAGAAAGTATTCACAATAACTTAAATTGAGCCACAAAACTGATGCAATTGAAACTCTGTTATTTAGTAAGAACAAGGTGGGAATTCTCTTCAACAAAAGGCTTGTGGTAGTATTTGAAATGCTCTCCATTCTTGTCTTCTATAAGCTATCATTTCCCCATATCTAGTCGAAGGCCCTCTTTAGACAATGAATCTGCCTCCATGTTGCGTTCCTTATATACATGACGACTACAGACCATATCAAAAGAGTACAAGATATCGTAGACTTCCTCAAGAATTAAATGAAGCTGTAAATTATGACATTGTTGAGATTTCCTTGCCCAAATTATAACCAACATAGAGTCACCAAAAATTTGTAAAGTATTTACTCCCTTTTCTAATGCAAAGAGAATAAGGAGCTTGAGAGACATTGGTTCAACATAGTTGTTTGTTCCTTTTCCAAAACCCATAGACATTTTGAAGGTGTGGGATGCAGAGAGGAATAAAACACCCCCCATTCCCCCCCCAACAAGATTGATTATTGTTTTGGGAAGCTCCATAGAAGAAAGTCCACGGGTTTGAAAAGTCTATCGAGATCTCCGATATGACCCTTGGTAGACGTGAGCCCTTTGCCTGCTAAAAATGGGATAGAATGTTGAGACCTTGCACTGCAACAATATCTGGGGTACTGTATTTGTCATGGAAGATGGTTGAATTCCTGGCAATCTAGGCACTCCAACTTACTATCAAAGGAAGCGCTTTAACATTCTTATTTGAGGAATTTGAAACCCAGTCTTTCCATGCTTGCTCCACTGATGGACCACTCCAATTATAGGCCTATTGAAACACTAACGCGACGTCTTGCCAAATCTGCTTAATAAAGGGATAGTTTACAAAAAGGTGAAGTGAAGTCTCATTGTTGTATTTACACACTGCACACCAACCCGAGCCTTCGATTTTCCTATTCTTCATTTTGTCCCATGTCGAGACTTTATTGGCAATCAGACATCACATAAAGATTCTGGATTTTAGTGGACAACAGACTTTCCAAAGTCCTTTCCACCACGATAGTGGCTCTCTTAAGTGTTGAGCAATGTTTATATGTATATAGCCCAACTTAGGAGTATAAATACCTAAAGGTGTATGTTTCTAAATCAACTCATCCTCCCTATCCACTATCCAAATATGGGACGATTTAAAGCTTGAATGTAATTTGACCATTGGGAGGCATTTTCCCCTTCCAGATCTAGATGAGTAGGACCAAGCCACTCTTGGCTCCATATGGAGGTACGACCTTGATCATCGATTTGATTCAGGTGATATATTCCTTGAGAATGTAGTGCTTGGATCAAAGCAGACAATAAAACATGAAGTCTTTCACTACCTGGCCAAGGATCCAATCCAACTTGAACCTTCAAGCCATTCCCAACCCTCCAATCTAGAGCATCTTTGACCATTGCAAAAGATATGATAATGGCCTTCCAAATAATAGAGCATACAGAGCACTATTTTTGCGGACTCCTAATCCAGTCCAACACTGAATTAGGGTGAATATATTTTTGAATGACTACATTAGTCCACATGATGATTGTAGAAATCAACCTATAAATTGAATTTTCCACAAGCGCTTTTGAAAAGAGGAAAATATTTTTGAAACCCCATCCACCTAGGGATTTTGGAATGGCCAACACCTCCCATTTTACCCAAGGAAAAACAAATTTGTCATGTGATCCGTCCCACATAAATTTGACACTTAGATTCTTCGAATCTTGTCAAGCACCCCTTTTGGAATCCAAGCTAAGGACATCCAGTACACTAGGATTTGTTCCAGAACTGATTTGACAAGAACTAGAAAAAATCCTCTGGATAACCATCTGAAACTCCATACCTTTAGTCGTTTCTCCAATTTTGCTATTAACCAAGTCAAATAAGATTTTTTATAGCAATTTGGCTTCAGTTGGAACCACAAATATTTTAGGCCTGAGTCAATATCCTTTACTTCAAAAGGAAAGAGGGACTGATAAAATATAATCTCTTCATCTTCCATATTGTTGACTAATAATTTACTTTTGCTTTCATTGATTTGCATACCCGACGCCCTAGAGAAAAGACCCAAAACGTTGGAAAGAGTTTCTGAATCACCCCTCTGCCCATCACAAAAACAAGATCATCGTCCACAAAATATGAGGTGGGAAAGATATAAGGCAAGGGAAATAGGGATACCTCAGAAAATTCCATGGGATTTTGCATCAGCCAAAGATCAACTGAGGCCTTCTTCCACCAAGAGGAAAATCAACGGGGAGAGATGACAACCTTTCCTTAAACCTCTACCTACATGAAAAAAGGGGGGATCTACTCCATTTATAAGGAAAAAAAAAGTGGTGGATGAAATGTAGATCATAACCCAATTGATGAGAGGAACTTCAAAACCCACATGCGTGACTATCAATCGAATATAGATCCAACTTACCCTATCATATGCCTTTGATAAGTCTATCTTCACCACTGCTCCCTTTAATATTTTTGTCTTTATATTGTGCAACCCTTCCTGAGCCACTCCTATGGCTTCATGGATCTTCATTCCTTCCAGGAAGCTGAATTGTTCCTTTGAGATAGAAGATGAGAGGATAGGCTTCAATCTTCTATCAATGACCTTTTCCACTATTTTATAGATACAATTGCACAGGGAGATTGGACGAAATTCCTCAAAATACTGAGGGGAGTCCAATTTTGGAATTAGGGCAATGAAAGTGGTATTGACTGGAACATGCATATGCCCCTCCCTTCTTGATTCCTCCACCACCTTCATAATATCCAAGCCAATCCAGTCATAGAGTCCTAAGAAGAATTCAACCAACCATCCATCTGACCCTGAGCTCTTGTCTTTTTGAAAACTACATAGAACCTCCTTGAGCTCCTCTTTTGAAACTTATTCCATTAGAGTCATGTTTTCCTCGTTGACGACAAATTGAGGGAAGAACCCTGCCACCTTGACAATTTCTACAATTGTAGGCCGATTATTAGCCTTGAAGAGAGATTGAAAGTAAATTTCCCCAACTCAACGAGTTCTTGAAAGGATGACACTTCCCACCCTTAATTTTCTTTTAGACTCCAAACAGTATTTGATAATTTTCTCCCTTTTTACATGCCGAAAAGAATTTTGTATTTGCATCTCCTTTTTCCATCCAAATGGCCAGACTCTTTAATCTCTAGGCTGCCTCCTTTTCCTCCAGTAGTTTTCTCTTCTTTTGTTCCAACTAGAACAATGCCTCTTTTGTCTCATGAGTTGCAAAGCTGCCATCATCTGACTCATAGATGGAATTTAAAGCTATCTATGTAGCCAATAATTCCTACTCATCGTGACTTTGCTTTTTATTTTCCCAAGCTATAGTATCTCGCTTAACCTTTTTAAGGTTGGCTGCAAATTTTACAACAATAACTTCCTCTGAATTTGGATAAAAAGGAACCCACTGCTCCTTTACCAGATCAATGAAACTTTCCTCCTTTATCCATTCTGGGTTGAATTTGAAGGGACTAGCTGGATTTATCCTTCCCTTTGCTACTTCTAGCCAAGGAAGCCCCAAAATGGATCAAGATGAAGACAGAGAGGCGAGGTCGAATAGATGCACCTCACCAAATCCGTCGCAGGCAGGACCAAAACTCTGAGCAAGAGTAACGAAAGAAATCCAGCTAGTCACAAACTGTACACATAACCAGTAGTCATTGTTCTTGGGTCACCGCATCCTCCAAGAACCACAAGTCGTAACAGACTGTATGTAACACCCTGTTTCCTCCAGTCTGTAAAAATAACTATACTGGCCAAGTATTGTGGCAAACTCAGAAATGTGAATGTGTGATGTGAATGGAACTTGTGAAAAAGGTCGATGAATGTAAATAATATTATGAATATATATATATATATTGCAGGACTACTGAGAGGGGATGTGCTGAAAAAGAGACCACGATGGCTGCAGAAAGGTGGTGGAAGGCACTTGGAAAGATGGTGTTAACTTCCACCGAGATTCAATACCGTATTTGGACTCCACTGGCCCGGAGAACCAAAAGCGGCTCGCTGGCCCCGAATTAAATGTCTCGCAGGCTGGTAGGTAGATGGCTCCTTGGTGAACCGCCCATTCGTAGAGCCGTCGGGCCTGACCAGTGCGAGGGAAATCGCGCCACACGCAACCTCGCAAGAGGATAAGGCGTGGGGGAGAAGCGATTGGGGAGAGACGCGAGGGGAGAAAGAGAACTCTGGCGATATGCAGAGTGAGTGATAGCAGAGAGGAAGGAGAGTAACCTTCACTCTTGGTCACTGGAAAACGGAGACACAGTCTCACAACATCGTGGTCTCAGCTTGGGGGTGGCTAGTGGTAAATCCACTAGGAGTCGCTGAGACTACGGTTGGGTGGAAACGAGTACCCCTTTCAGCAGTTGCATAACCCCTGGTGTTATTTCTAATAAGTGTTTTGCCTCTGGCATCTTGAAATATATATTTATTTTGACATTTATGTTTATAAGTTGTGAAATGGTGAATGAGTTCAGAGTAGGAATGTCTGTATGGTGTTTTGATCAGTACTGGTAGATGCATGTTTATAATGGAAAGACTACGTATGGCCTATGTATTCATAAATCGCTATTCATATGCATACTTATCTAATTCAGACTGCATGTATGATTCGTGGGAGAAAGGTACCCCTATCTGCCTCAGATAGTACCCTGGGTAAAAACCTCCCCATAGAGATACCCTCCTTGAAAATCCCATCAAGAACCGGGAAAGAGAATGTGAAGGCGCAAGCCCTTAGTAACCCTGCACGAGGAGGAACGATCCTCTTGAAAACCCGAGATGGCAGCATAAGGATGAAGTATCAAATCGATGGATGAGACCCCATCGGGAGATCTATGGTCACTCACGACCGTCAGATCGGAAGAAGAAGATGGAGTGTTAAATACCTTAACCCTAATAGGTATTGATCGACGGACGAGATCCCATCGGGAGATCTGTGGTCACTCACGACCGTCATATCGGAAGAAGAAGATGGAGGGTTAAGTGCCTTAACCCTGATAGGTATTGATCGACGGAAGAGATTCCATCGGGAAACTTGTGGTCACGCATGACCGTTAGATTGGTAGGAGTAAGCAGGGTGTTAAATGCCTTACCCCTTATTTTTTCTGTGTCTTCGTGGGTAGCGAAGAAATCGGAACCGTAGATCCCCAAGGTCCATGGGAGTATCTGGACTGTTGATTTTTCCACATCCAGGAAGTCGTGGAAGAGTGCACAGGTAGGAACCAATCTGAGCCGTCAGATCTCAGCTAGAAAACCCGACAGCCGTTGGATCTGTCAAGAGTTACCCGAGGGTTAAAACCCCAGTGAATAGGGGAAAAAGCCCCGAAATAGATCTAGACCGTTCGAACGATGGAGGCTATGTGTCGAGAGATTTCCCATTTCGGGAAATCGGGAATCGAGAACTCGGGAGTTCTGGTGACGAGAGATCGGGATGTTCCATGGTGGAAACCCCGAAGTGGTTTTGGATCGTCCGATCTCGGGAGGCTACGTGTCGTGAGATTTCCCATTTTGGGAAATCGGGAATCATGAACTCGGGAGTCCTAGTGACGAGAGATCGGGATGTTCCATGGTGGAAACCCCGAAGCGGATTTGGACTGTCTGATCTCGGGAGGCTACGTGTCGTGAGATTTCCCATTTCGGGAAATCGGGAATCGCGAACTCGGGAGTCCTGGTGATGAGAGATCGGGACTTTCCATGGTGGAAACCCCGAGACAGATCTGGACCATCCGATTTAAGGAGGATATGTGTCGAGAGATTAACCGCATTGAGAAACCAGGGATCGAGAATTCAGGAGTTCCTTGGTCGAGAGTTCGGACTCTCGTGATGATAAATCCCGATGAACGGATAAGATCCTTTCGGAGGATCCAGGGTCTGGGATGACTGTGAGATGTGAGGAAGAGATGTTGGCTTTAAGCTAGGGCATGAATGTGCATTAAGGTAAGTAGTGAGAAGACCTGGACGACTAGAGTCTACCCGCCCAGATCTACGGCCGAGGCTTCATTCCGGAGCCCCCTTTCTGTTCTACCTTTAGCGGTGAGGAGGGGGGGTCTGTAATCGGACGTGAAACTCTCGAACAATCGAGATTAATTCACCTTGATCAACAGTGCTCAGGTGAATTCTGGACCCCCCCTGCCGTTCTACCATTAATTGGGGGGGGGGTCCGAAATGGTGTGGTGTGTAAAGTGGGGCCCCCTCCTATCCTATCGACTATCGTTTCGCATTTCCCCCTCTGCCACCTGTACTCCACTTAACCGTGTGACGGGGTCTGTTCTCTAGCCCTGTTGGGATTTGTCCCCATTGGCCATTCGCTAGCCCTGCCGGGGTTCGACGGTTGCAGAGTCAAACGATTCAACATCATTGTAGCGCCGAGGCACGAAATACAGAGAAGCACCACGATTATTTGAACTATGATCATGACCCGCGATCACATGGGAACAGAGAGAGAGAAAGAGCTAGATTATGTTAGGCCTTCGTAGGTAATTCGGGGGCTCTGATTCTGCAGAAATCAGAGAAAATTTGATTATGGTAGTGGGTGTGTGACACTGTAGACATAACCCCTCAGCCCCTACCCGTTTATTCCTACTGGTGGGACTGAGGTGAACATGGGTGATGTCTGATAGCCCTTTGCCTTGCAATATGTTTTGAAAGAAATATGATAGAGGGCCTAATCTTGCTCAGGGACCCAAAACTTCAGCTTATCATAATGAAAAAGTTTAAGTACCCACCCATGATCAAGGCATCCGAATTGAAGAAGGACTTACTTAGCAGATTTTCCCGAAACTGAACATAATCAAGATAAGCCCCATATATATTTATCACTGAGAACTATATCCCTAAGTCTGAAAAAAGTATATCATCTCCTAAGCTAGACTTGAAGGCCCACAAATTTAACAATTTCACCATTTTTTTGTTCCAACCTAAATCCAGTCCCCCACATTGGCCTCTAACATCCAAACTTGAGAAGCTTCAACTCGGAAATAAATCTTCAAGAAGGGTCGAGACATCATAACTTGTCCCCAAGGTTTCCTGTAGAAAAATGATATCGGGCTGGTTGGAATCCACCAACCTTTTAAGGGATAATTTTTTAGATGGACTCGCCACACCCCTACAATTAAAAGAAATAAATTTCATGGGGAACCCCTACCGGGGATGTCAATGCTTTAAGTGCCCCTTTATGTATAACTACTTACCTGAAGCAAGGTCCACAAGGGCCCGTTTCTGGGATTTTGAGAAAAGAGATTTTTTCCCCCTCCCTGGGCCTCCAGTGGGTGGAACACGGTTAAGAACAAGACCTTCAGGTTTGTTGGGAAAAAAAGTGGAGGATGAAGAGGGAATAGATCGATTCCTCAATTGGTAGGTAATGGAATCCTCCTCTGAGTCCATTGAGGAACTAGATGTTTCACAAATTTTTACAGTAGAAGAAGACTTCTAAGGGAGGGCCAAAGAACACAGAGCGAGTGGGGAGTTGAGCCTTGGATAAGTGGACTAGAGTCCCTCAGAAGGAAAGGAGAAATTTTTTAATGTCCCTACCCATTCTTTGCCTAAAAGAGATAAGTAATTTATTAAAATGTTAATGGTGGGAAAATGAATGGAATGCATACCCATATGATCCACATAATTCCTTTGCGTTGTCTTGGCTTGTGGACTTTTCGGGTAAGTTGGAATTCTAATATCTACCTCTTTCTTTTCAGAGGAGGATATTGACCCATATTTTATTACACCTCCTAATTGGCCATGAGAAGCAAGAAATGGAGTTTTCACCTCCCCCCCCCCACTGTGATTGTTCAGAGAGTTCTTCCCTGTGTGACATCGGTCACTTCTTTGAAGTAGTCGAGCATGACCCATCAGATCGCCCGTGGAGAGGAAGACTACACTGATTTGCAATATGCCCATATTGATGACATCTTTGGCATCACAAGGGGACTCCTTCATAATCTAGTTTTTTTTTTAGAAACTTCTCCCCAAAGATTAGTTCCAATTATTCAATCAGGCCCTCTTGAATTTCCAAGGACACCAGAATCCTGGCCACTGCCATCTCCCCAGATTCTAAGAAGGACATGTCCACATCCAAAAAAATTCCCCAAAAATTTCCCTAACTCTGAGAAGCTTTTCTTTGTTAAGAACTCCATAAGAAGCCCTAGAATCCTAACGCAAATCAAAGCAACATCCATTTGCTCACGACTTGCATCGAATAAAGGAGACCATTTTTTTAGAATAATCGGGGTGGATTCAAATCTCCAAGGCTACCGAAGAATCCAATCTGCCTCGACGACTGACTTGAAATTGAAACAAAACTAACCTTGATTTAGGGTTTGAACAAAAGGAGCCTTCCCTAGGGAAACTATCTAGGAGCGGTCTGCCCATTCCTTCAACAACTTGATGTTGACACAACGCCTACCAAAGTCGAATCTACCATATCCACAACCTCGGGTTATGATATATCAACCCCGAGAACTAGTTTGGCTTCACCTTTATTCTTGACACACTTATTTTTTTCCTCACCTTGGGGAGGATTGTTGAGACAAGGAAAAATTTTCTGCTGGGACTGGGGAAACTGCAAGAGGGTCTCCACCTTCCACAAAAAATTTCGGGCCCAAAAACTCTCGCAACTCTAGAGCTGGGAGCCAAAGAAACAAACACTGAGTCAACAAAAGCTGTCGGAGCCACCAGACCAATACTACCAAGAGATATACTCAGAATCGACCGAGGAAGAGAAAATAAACTCAACAAATCTCCACCAAAACTCTCTACTGCCAGAACTGACCCCAAGAAACCCAAATCTGAGATCCCTACATTTCTAGAAAGTTCTGAATCTCCACGAGAGCGGGGAAGTGGGCCCTAGTGAAGCACAAGGGTTTTCTTTGAAAGGGAAACCCCAACCTATGGGAGCCATAAACGGGTCGGGCCATCCCAAGCCTATCTCTGATCTCGATACCCATGTGTATGACAACCTAGATGGGTAGAACTATGATATAAATGATCCCTCTGAATGATACAAATGTGAAGAAACACTAACCACCTGCTTCCCCTCCATCGTCGGTTCGGGAAAAAAATGCTTTGACTTAGGTGACGACCTACTGCAAACTTGCGACTTCCAAAAGTTTTTTCCCTCTAGTGGGTCAAGAGAAAAGTCCATGACATCCCCAACCTCCTCCATAGGTGTCCATGAGAGAGCAAGGTAGATGCCTCTTTTGCCGTCAATTGTCTAGCTATGGATCCCTTCCAAAAACGCCAAGACCAACTGCAAAAACAACTACCGAGAAAAGAGGCGACATGCTAGGGTTTCCATAGTGAACTCCATCTTATCAACTAATTAATATAATTATATTAATAAAAAAATTATTACTTTTGTATTGAATATTTTATTACTAAAATATTATTATTTTTATATTAAATATTTTCTTAATATAATTATGATAATAAAATTTTGTCATCTACAATTATCGTTTAGTGATGAGGTTTTAACCTTAGAAATTTAAATTTCAAAATAAATTAAATAAAAATAAAAGATTATATTTTTTGTTATTTATTATTCACTTCAATTAATATTTTACAATTAATATAATTATATTAATAAAAATATTAAGAGGTTTTAACCTTCGAAATTTAAATTTCCAAATAAATTGAATAAAAATAAAATATAATATTTTTTATTATATTAATAAAAAGATTACGAGGTTTTAACCTTCCAAATTTAAATTTCCAAATAAATTAGATAAAAATAAAATATAATATTTTTTATTATTTATTATTCACTTCATTTAATATTTTACAATTAATATAATTATATTAATAAAAAGATTATTGTTTTTCTATTTAACATTTTATTATATCTATATATATATATATATATATATATATATATATATATATATAATATTTGATTAATATAACTATAATAACAAGGGTTGCATGGCAACGTAGTCCCTGCCGAGCTAGATAAATTAAATTGCAGATGTAATAAGGATGGCGAGGTAAGTGGGAAAGACATGTTAAACAACATCAATTGAAGTAAATGTAGATTTAATAAGGATTGAGAAAATCAAAGAAACGTTTTTAAGATTAATTTCTTTTTTATATGACAAAAAGTTGAGTTTGAGATTAAAAATTATTATGGTATGTATGGTCTTTATTACCATCCAGGTACTATGTCTACAAAAGAATTAAAGCTTGATAGGCCACAACTATAGGTACTTGCAATAAAATGAAAGTTTGCTTAGTAATGATAAACATATATTAAAGTAAATCTAGAATGTTCATTAAAAATGGCCAAGTTCCTGCCGAACTTGTTTGAAATTGGGAAGATGGTGAAATGCAATTTAATTGAGGACTCTTAATAAGGTAGAAAAATTTCAATGTTGAGGTATGAGTACATTAGTATTCCAATGTTGTAGTATGACTACATTCAATTTTGTGAAATTGATAGGAAATTATAGTTGAAAACTAGAGTAGAACATTGTCATTTTGAATTTTAAATAATTTTGGTTGTTGAGGCATTTTCAACTTGTTACAAACCATTTTGAATGTGTTGTAAG
>JASDQU010208494.1:0-21009 GCA_032191745.1 Picea mariana | reverse complement strand
GACATTACTATGTTCGTCACATTGCGACAAAAGGGAAGGCTCTTCAGATTCCAACAACAAGGCAATGTTCATCACATAGTGACATTGCATTGATTGTCAAATTCCGACATTACTATGTTCATCACATTGATGTTAATATGTTCGTCACATTTCAACATTACTATGTTTGTCACATCTCAACATTACTATGTTCGTTAGGTTGCAACGTCGGGAAATGTTTGTGACATAGACAATTTATGTTTGTCATATTGCGACGTTGGGATACGATAGTGACAGTGTGACATTCATCTAAGATTGAGACATACCAATGTTGGGAAATGTTCGACACATCACAACATAGGGAAATGTTCATCACAATGTGACAAAGTGAAATGTTGATCATATTGTAATGTTTGGCCATGGGCATGAGATTGCAATTTTCGTGTAGGGTTATGTTGGGTTCAATCTCCTTACGACATTACACAACATAGCCTGTTCATTTATGGTTATCTGAAATAGAGAAAGTCGTTACAAGTTATGTCAAAGTGAGATGTTTGATGAATGTCGATGTTTCATGTGATGTTACCATGTTCATCAAATGGCGATAATAATATTGTTGTTTATACTTAAATATAAAAGCTTCCATACAATTTAGTACTTTGAACAAAATATAATTGACTAGACTTTGTACGTGAAATGGATTATAACAATGGGTCAATCAATGCTTGAGGTGAAAATATTAGTTTATGAAACAATGCAATGATAAATATTAAATTATTAATTATAGATATTACAGGATTATTATAGGTATTAAAGGATTTTGTATGGGTTTAATAGTTAAAAACATATGTTTCTGTACAGGTTAAAAAATGGATCCAAATGGATGGGAGATAGGAAGAGCTTTGACCTTGAGAAACAAAACTATGATAAATCCAATAAAAAAACTATGATAAATCCAATTCCAAGTGTATTGTACATTTTCCCGATCAGCACCTTTGATACTGATGATCACTATATCTCTGCTATAGAGTTGAGGATCGTCCAGAGTGGCATATTCGACCATGAACATGTTTCACTACCGAAATATAAGCCCCATACACGAACGAAGTAGAATTTTTAAATACCAACTAGCACAACCAAGAGATGCTTCCTACGGGAACCCCAATTTTTGGCGGACTACTGTTGTGTATGTTGTGTAGCCCTGCTAATTTTTTTTGGTAGTCTAAATATCTTTGAACCATAAATTAAGCAGGTATCCACTTGACGAGTTCAATCACATGTGAGCATCGGATTTTGGTTGGGCGTCAGATATGGGTTTATCGGTGTCAACATATCCAGATGATGTATAGTCTGTAAGTTCTGAAGAGCCCATTTCAACAACCACTGTCCAAGACCTTTCTCCATCTGTTGTGATGCAAAAGGCATGGGTAGCCGACAATGGCATTGCTAACATTCTATATAAGAGCGGAAGGGACCAATTCACTACTGCTCTTATATTTTGAGGAGAAAGAGCCACTTCAGATGAGTGAAACGAGAGAATTTTAGGTTTCCATAAATAGTCAATGGCGTTCAAAAACGAGATATTTTTCAGTATCAAATATATGCATTCAGATTTTAAAAACAAGCAAATGCAATAACCCAAATGAAAATAACCGACAAAAACTGGAGTAATGTACTGCTTGATTGTATTTGTTATTTGTTCATAGATATCTTGTCGCTTCAACAGACCCCTCGTTATCCTGGGTAAATCAACCATGGTTAAATTTGGAGAACCCGTCTTCTTAACATGTAGTGTCATAGGCGTATCACTTATATCCTTGTCGATTCTTGCAATCTCTTCTGTAACAGTATCGAGTGTTTTTGTAATCATTGTTTCTAATTTTTATTTTTTTTCGGCTGTATTCAATCACAATTTCACATTCCTCGGGCTTGCAATTTTGCAATCTCATAATAAGTGGGAGTCTTGTACAAATACCTTACCCCTTCGGGAGGCTAATCCCTGCAATAGATTGCAGTACACTTGACTTCGCCCACGACTGATCGCCGATAACATCAACAATAGGGAGACGTATACCCTCTTTCACTACTCCAAGATTGTGCAGTGTGTCAATAACATCGTGCAGCGGCCTTTCTGCAAACTGCTTAATAGCATTCAGTGCTATTCACAACCATGTTCTGGTCTTCTCTTCGTCTATGTCAGGAAATCCCTCTTCGGATGTGTTGCAGGTTTGAGACTTGAAAGAGATGTTGAAGGAAGTTATCTCAATCATAGACCATCCCGTCTGTGGGAGTTAGGGATCATTATTCCATTAACTCGCTGAAGAGGATGAAGAGCAATAGCAGAAGGAAAGACACTGAGGCGAAAAATAGCAGCAACAACTTCTTCTTCCGTCGTGCCCTTGCAGTTCCCCCTTAGCAGTGGGATTTGATCTCTCCTTCCAAGTCCATTTGCGGAAAAATTCAAATCCAAGTCCATCTAAATCGGGCGGGCAAATTCAAATCATGGCGCCTTGAAAATTCAAAATTTTTAAACTCAGCTTGTATGGCATCCATCCATCGGGATGGGCTCATGGATCCATGGATTAGACAGGACTGTGAGCATGACCCCATTACCATCCATAAATTGATTGACGTACGAAGAAGACAACGGAAACGGCCTGACACTGGAGGGCTGCCAAACGGAGCGCGAACATCGATGGTGGCGGCTTGATGGGCATGCTCCATGGCAGCATGGATGGGTAGCCTGCTGACAGAGTCTTAAAGACTCTGCAACAGGCTGGATATTGCTCGCCATTGCTCGCCGTGGGCTGGCAGCGTCTGGGGAATAGCACGAACAGGGAGTAGCCGGAAAGCAGAAAGCTACCTGCTAGAGGGACTAGGCTCGGGAGGGAAGATTGCTCCCGAGTTAGCCTACTCCAAAGTGGAATGCGTGTTGAGCGAGGGCCCACACAGGTTCCAATCTATTGACATTCAGCGCTGAATGTGTTGAAAAATGGGAAAGTCATTGTGGACTAGGGACCACTTTAATGGCTGATCTACATTCTCTGACTGATGCATATATTGGCAAGTTATAAGTAAAGTGTTGGCTAAACTTTCTTTTTTTTCCTTTTTTTTGCTAAATGTATAAATGAATTTAGTTTTTGGGGGTCCTTGGATTATAGAAATTTAGCCACTCAAATTTGAAGATTGAATTTCCCACAAAATCAAACAAAAGAAAATTGCCAAAAAACACCAAAAAAAAATAAAACATTTAGATTACTCATAAGTAAATACAGAAAAGCCCTGTGCTTTTATTTTCTGATTGGATACTGTTCATGTGACATTTCTGTGTCATACCGATGGTACACTGTTCATGTGACATTTCTGTGTAATACCGATGGTACAGGTAGTTTGCAGGAAAGGACGGTTTATAGAATTATAACATGTTAGCGTGCCCGTGAGGTCTGAAAATAAGGTCAGATTATTAAAGTTTAATAACAGTGAAAAAACACATACCACTTTCACGTATTTTTCGATTTTTTTAATCTGAACAAAATATCAAAACCATATTTAAAAAAAAATCATTTCAATTTTTTGAACAAATAATAAATTTATGCCTTTTTAATATAACTAAATTATTATTTTTAAATTACAATGTTAACTTTTAATTTTTTTTTTATAGATTTATTAATTTTTACAAATTCAATAAACATTGTTTTTTCAAATAGATTATAAATAATTCAAAATGGAGTAGGTTAACTTTGGAGCAATCTTTTTTATGGAGTTTCGTTTTTCAGGTAAAAAAAAGGATCTGGATTCAGTCAAATTTTCAAGGGTAGTTAGAGTTTCGCATGGATCAAAGTTTCATGCATTTCAAAACCTCATCCTAGGGGTTTTGCCCTATTTTAAATCAACCCAAATGCTCAGAAAATCCATAGAGTTCTGGATTGACAGGAAATTTAAAAGCTCGCAGCCAGAGAACTTGCAGGAACCCCACTCCATTTCTGCAACATTTTGTGTGCCACAACTCTTTACCTTTGGATTGGACATAATACAGGTATTGTCTAATTGTTCTATGAATTGGCTTTTAATGTTGGAATCAGGTGACATAAATCAGAAATCATTATTTTTTGTTGTTTAAAATTCATTTTTGAATGCAAAAATAAATTTAATATGCCCTTAAAAACTTCTGGAACACTTATACTAAAATAATCATTCAAATCTGTAGATCTAACAATTCTAGCCAAATTTTAAATAAATTTTCAAATAAAAATCCAAAAAAAAAATCACGAGAAAATAATAGTTTAATAAAATGGTTTGGTAGAAAATGGAGTAGCTCCTCTACATCATGTAACGCATGCATAAACACGTCATGTCGCACCGAGAAGATGTCCAGTTACAACGAATGAATGTCACCATAAATCTCGTTACAATGCCAACAACATTTTTCATTATAATATTCCGCAGATTTTTTCGGCGACCTTGCCAAACTCCAATAGGTTTCTTTCTCACATTTTACATAGGTTTCTTTCCCACATTTTACATAGGTTTCTTTCCCACATTTTACATCGATCTCATTTCTCAATCCAAAGCTTTCCTCAGCCAATTTCTATTTCTATTTTCATTTTCAAACTTTAAAGCTTGTATCAATGGTGAATTCAAGAAAACCCATTATTCCTGTGTTCTAAGGTGTGAAGCCTACTGAATAATATGTCTCCACCATATTAATATGTCTTACTCAATATTGAACGAAACATAATATTATGTCTTGTTCAATATTTGCCACCATATTATGTCTTATTCAATATTCCCCAGAATTTCAAACTCTTGAAATTGCCGTCAATTTTGTAGTTAGCATCCTAAAAACCATGAAATTTGAAGCGTAAAATGTTCATAAATTTTCTCGGTTACGTGTCAATCATAGTTAACATGATAAAATGGAACATACCGACTTGGTAAGAGTTTGAAATTGCCGTCAATTTTGTAGTTAGCATCCTAAAAACCATGAAATTTGAAGCGTAAAATGTTCATAAATTTTCTCGGTTACATGTCAATCATAGTTAACATGATAAAATGAAACATACCGACTTGGTAAGTTTGAAGCCTAAATGTCTATTAAATTTTCTCGTCATATAAAAGCGTGCAGACGTAAATACTGGTCAAAGATATTTGTCGGCTACTTCGGTTCTGTAAATGCACGCGTTGAAAAATGGAAGAGCTCCTATGGTAGAATGCTGCGTAGCAGGGTAATATGGGCCACCAGGAGCTTTCTTTTTTAGTGGCAGGTGATATAAAGTATAGAACGTGGAGGCGCGAATGCCGATTGAATATCTTGTCGTCCACTTCAGCACAGTAGAATGCGCGTGGACAACACATAGCCACACTTTGTGGATCACAAGTCTTTGCGTGTCGACATAACATGGTCGGCGTTAAACACGTCGAAAATGAAGAGCTCTCAGTGGGTAGGGCCACGGACCTTTTTTAGTGGCTCCTGTACATCCTAGGACCCATGGATAAACACGTCATCTCGCACCGAGAAGATGTCCAGTTACAACGAATGAATGTCACTTTATCTACCTGTGTATCTTCATATATCTCATTACAAAGGCAAGAACATTTTTCGTTACAATCTTCTCCAGATTTTTCGGAGACCTTGCCGGACTTCCAACAGGTTTCTTTCTCACATTTTGCATCGATTCATCAATTATTCAAAGCTTTACCTTAACCCATTTCTGTTTCTATTTTCAGACTCTTAATGGCAATGGCCAGCCCATCACTTACATCCTCATTCCCGCAGCATTCTCCTCCTCATACCATCGACGCGTCCTCCTCTTCAACTGAACATCTCGACAAGAGCCGGTTTGATGTATTCATAAATCACCGCGGACCCGATGTCAAGAAAACCTTTGCCAGTCCTCTCTACTATTTTCTTCGTTTCTGTGGATTGCGAGTCTTTCTGGACAGGGAGGAACTGCGGGAGGGAGAAAAGTTGACATCTCAAATTGAAGCAGCGATCGCAACCGCCGCTGTCCATGTAGCAATTTTATCTCCGGCATATGCCGAATCTAAATGGTGTTTAGATGAGCTTGTGTCGATGGTGAACTCGGGAAAACCCATTATTCCCGTGTTCTACGGTGTCAAGCCTGCTGATCTTCGGTGGACGCGGAGCAAAGATGGAATGTTTTCTAAAATCCTGAGAATTTTCGGGTGGTGGAAACGCGGTAAGGCTGGAGTGTATGAGCAAGCCCTGTTCAATCTCGAAAAGAAGAAAACATTTGACCCTACAACCAACAAAGAGAAGTCTCGATACGAGTCCGGTACTATTGAAGATTGGAGAAATGCTCTTTCTAGCATCGCAGCTATAAGCGGTTTCGAGCTAGAGGCGTGTAAAGGGTGAGAATTCTAACTCCCTTGCTTCGAATGACTTTATGTTGGATAGATAGATAGATAGTGATATTCGCTTATATTTCTTATTGTCTTTATTTATGTCGGCCCTGAATAATTTGCCTTTGTTTATACCGGCCCTGAATAATCAGTGACAACGGTGAGCTTCTCAATAAGATCGTGCAACGGGTGCAGAAATGGGTTACAAAACCGCCGTTGCATGTGGCCAAATATCCTACCGGATTGGAAGAAAAAGTAGCAAAAGTAGAAGACCTTGAGAAGAGAGCATTATTGGAGAACCAGCACGGGAAAGCTCAGGTTGTGGGGATTGTGGGATCTGGTGGATTAGGAAAGACGACGCTAGCCATAAAATTCTTCAATCAGAGGAGAACATATTACGAGGCATCCAGTTTTTTACATGGTGTCAGAGAGGCTGCAGCTAATAATACTTTACATGGCTTGCAGGCTCAACTTTTCAGGGACTTGACTCAAATACATGATGGGCACCAAATAGGCAGCATTAATCAAGGTATAGAGATGCTGAGAAGGTTTCTTTCACCTTCTAAAGCTCTCGTAATTTTAGATGACGTTGATCACCCTNGGCCAAATATCCTACCGGATTGGAAGAAAAAGTAGCAAAAGTAGAAGACCTTGAGAAGAGAGCATTATTGGAGAACCAGAGCGGGAAAGCTCAAGTTGTGGGGATTGTGGGTTCTGGTGGAATAGGAAAGACGACGCTAGCCATAGAATTCTTCAATAAGAGGAGAACATATTACGAGGCATCCAGTTTTTTGCATGGGGTCAGAGAGGCTGCAGCTAATAATTCTTTACATGGATTGCAGGCTCAACTTTTCAGGGACTTGACTCAAATACATGATGGGCAACAAATAGGCAGCATTAATCAAGGTATAGAGATGCTGAGAAGGTTTCTTTCACCTTCTGAAGCTCTCGTAATTTTAGATGACGTTGATCACCCTAAACAATTGGATGCATTGCTTTTACCGCTAAAGGATGCCCTTCGTCCTAGTAGCTTAATTTTAGTTACATCTAGAAATAAGGAGGTGCTTACGGGCCCCGGAATTGTAGTATCATCAATTTACCAGCTAACGGGTCTCAGTAGACAACACTCACAAGAACTCTTCTGCCGGCATGCCTTCAACCAACCTCGACCCCTTGTAGGATTTGAAGAAATGGTTGCAAAGTTTCTCGATGCCTGCGATGGATTGCCATTGTCTCTCGAAGTGATCGGGGCTCTTCTACATGGGAAAAAAGATTTGGAGTATTGGGAAACCCAATTAAGGAAAATCTCCAAAGCACTTCCCTCTGATATACAAAGCAGGCTTAAAATAAGCTATGATAGTCTTGATGACGAGGAGAAAGAGATATTCTTAGACATAGCTTGCTTCTTCGTTGGAGAAGACAAGGACACCGTCATAAGAATATCGCAAGGATCTGGCTGGGAAGGAGCACTGGGCATTGCGAATCTAGAAAATAAGTGCCTTGTGGAGGTAGATAGAGATAACCGTATCAGAATGCATGATCACGTCAGAGACCTGGGCAGATATTTGGCGGAGAAAGAACCTCCAGGGCCACGAGGTCTGCTTCGTCTTTGGCGCCCAATTGAGAACCTCACCTCTCAGAATGTGCGTCCTCAATCACCAGTAAGTGTTTTGTGCTCTCAAATTTAGACTTTGTTTAAGTTGATAATTCTTAAACTCTGGAAACATTTCAATGTCGTGACTAACAGTCCGGTAACAATTTAGGTTCGTGGAATTCGCATGGTTCAACAACCCCGGCGGGGAAACCCTCTCGAACTCCAAAGCCGTTCAGATGTCGATATGAGCAGTTTGCAGCTGCTTAAGGCTGAAGGCGATTGTCTGGAAAGCATATTTACTGGCCTGCCGTACTCACCTGATCTCGTATGCCTCTACTGGGATAACAGTCCCCACTCCGTCCTGCCTTCCTGGCTTCCAATAAAGAAGTTAAGAGTTTTGCAAATCACAGGGGGGCAAGCATTACAAACATTTTGGCAAAGTGAAAGTGAGGTACATTTGCGTTTTTTTAAGCAAAGTTATGTGTTTATTTTTCACCGTTTCAAATTAAATTTCTCTGCTTGTACCAGCGAGCATATAGTTAGGGGGGAGGTAGTAGGGTTTTTCAAATGAAAACATTTATATCTGAGAGTTGGATGATCCTGGCAGGCACCTCTGCAATTGAGGGAGTTGATCGTTAATGTTCCCGTTTCACAGTTTCCAAAGTCTATGTGGCAGTTGCAGCACCTAGAAAAGATTGAACTGACAGATCAAGTAAACATGATATTTCTGCCAGACTGGTTTGGCAATCTTACAAACCTCCAATATCTTGACTTGTCTGGGAGCTCCAGTTTGCAAAAGCTGCCACATTCATTTGGGAATTTAATTCGACTTAAGCATCTCTCTTTGGCACGTTGCTCCAAGTTGCAGGAGCTGCCACATTCACTTGGGAATTTTATTCGACTTCAACATCTCTGTTTGGCAGAGTGCTCCGCGTTGAGCATCTGTCAAGGAACGCTTGGAAATATCACTACACTTATATCATTAGACCTTTCATTTTGTCTGAAAATGAAGGTATTGCCTCCCCAAGTGGCAAGCCAACGATCCTTAGAAGAACTAAATTTGCTAGGTACAAGCTTAAAAGAGCTACCCAAAGATCATATTGGAGAGCTAGGCCGTTTGAAAACATTAAAATTGGGAAGCCCATTTTTGAAAGAGTTTCCGCCCTCACTCGGTGACCTAACGACCGTAAAGGAGTTCCATCCCTCTGTCTGCAGGAGTTTGGAATGTTTGCCAAATTCAGTTGAACAGTTGACAAAGATGGAGATTCTTAATTCAGATACAGGAACAGAGATATCAACAGACACTGTCATTAACAAGTGCATGGTTGGGCTCGAATACTTACAGCTGTACGAGACTAGTGTATCAGAGCTCTCCTTTGTTGAAGGTATTTGTCCCAACATTCAACACCTGGAGATCCACTATTGTAATGTTCTGGTGGAGATTGGAGCATTGCCAACATCACTAATAACGCTACAGATGCAGTCATGTGGTACATTGAGTAAAATAGGAGGGCTTTGTGGTCTTGCAAAGCTTCAACAACTGGACATAAGTGGGTGTCAGCAAGTGGTGGAGCTGCCAAGCCTGGAGACGTTGACATCTTTGGAGGAGTTGCGCGCATGTGAATGTAAGCAGCTCAAGAACATACGAGGGTTGGCTCAGCTGGCGAAGCTTCGGCTATTACATGTTAAGGAGTGCCCTGAGATAGAAGAATTGGAAGGTATCGAATATTTGAGGTCGCTCAAGGAGATTCATTACTCTGGCTGTCCCAAACTGCAGACATGTTGGGAAGTACTGGAGCAGACACGCGTACGCGTACCGGAGAGGAGAGTCCCAGATGCAAAAAGCCTGAGTGGTGATGAAAAATTACATGCATACGATTATACAATTGAAAATTACTTAGGTAACAATATAAATGACAGCTACTTCGATGTCAGCGAGTTGTTTAAGGCAATTGACAGTATCTCGGGTATCAGCGACTGGTTGAAGGTAATGTAATGTAAGTTTAATCAGCGACTGGCTTAAAGGTAATGTAGCACTCGGAATATCTGTTCATTTCAGCCCGCAGAGGCAATGTAACGCTGACAGTATCTGTTCATTTCAGTTTTGACGATCTCGTCATTTCATTTCACCATCTGTTGGTCTCTCCATTTCATTTCATATGATGTTTGTGTAAGTTCACGTAACTTTCTATTTTTAATTACTTTATTTTTTATATATTTAATTTTTGTTAAGTACATTGAATAGTTGCTTGCACAGTGCATTGGAACTGCTTTCCGCATTTCCAACATTTATGAAACTAGTTTTCAAAGTTTTTTTGGGAGCTTGGAAACTAGCAGGGAACGTCCTCAATTGGTTGAGAAAGTTTGGAAGTTTTTTTGGGAGCTTCAACATTAAGAAAATGAGAGCTTGGGAACTAGTTTTCCAAATAGAGAGCTTTAAATTAAATTTCTCTTAAATTAAAATGTAAATATTTTTATTCCATTATTACAAATACATAATTTATTACAAATATTTTCATTATATTTATTTAAAATATCACTATAAAGTAAAAATAGTAATTTGTTAATAATTAATGGTTTTTCTTCTCACCGATAAAACCTACAAAAAAAAATAATGAGAAATGTGAGAAAGGCTTGAGAATCTTACAGAAGTAAAGGCTTGAGAGCTTTGAAAACTTACTATTGGTGAAGCTTCTCCTTACACACATCCAACTAGTATAAACTTATAGATAAGTTATGGTAGAGTTTGGAGTGAGACCTAATAATAGGAGGTTAAGTGTTTAAGGACCACAAGATTAATGGTGGAGTGTGAGAATCTTAACGAGAGGCTTGAGACCCAAGGAACAAGGCAGTGGTATTAAACTATACTAAATATTATTAAGTAAAATAATTTAATATTACTCATTTTATAGTTGTGGATATGAAAATATTTTAATGCATGTGTGTTTTTATTCAAGCCCACATTAAACATGAAAGTAGAAAAAATCAATACCCTATCCATAAGAAGCATTTGCTCACTTTGTTGTTGTTATCAACCAATCATATAATTGATTTTTATTTTCTTTCTAAATTACAAGAGTATCACTATTTAGTTTTTTCCAATCAAAACAAGAATAATGCTTCAAATTTACAAAGATGTTTGAAGTTTCTATATGTAAAATTTAATTTTTAAAAGATGTTAAAACTTTATATATGTATTTTCAATTTTGTTTCTCATTTTTTAATATAATATTTATGGATGTTAAACTTTCAATATTATGTTAAATATATTCATATAATTATTAGTACAAATTAAATTAATAATTTAGATATTGTAGTTGTTACTTCTTGTAGTAGGAACAACTTGGATTGACCTTCAACCTTGTAATCTAAAATATTTTTTATTTTTTTAATATATATTATTGTCGCTCCTAACTTCACTTTTCATATAAATTTGGAGGAAACTTCTACTACGGACACTAGTATCCAAGTTCCTAAAACTAATGCAACATAGATACATTGTCAAGTAATATCTTAATCGATTTTAAGTTAAATTAGTTTATTTCATTTGTAAATAATTAGAAAATATTTATAAAATATAATTTTTTTTTTTTTTTTTTTGGTAAATAGTGAAGTAATATGGTAATGGATTTTTAGTTAAATAAGTTTATTTCATTTTAATTGATTTTAAGTTAAATTAGTTTATTCTTCAAGCGAAAGGATGGAATGGTCCAAGCCTTTGCCCCTCTTTGTAAACAAAATTCCTCTTTGTAAACAAAATTATGAAGGAGTCTCCCATTTATTCATTGACTGCACTTACACAAAGACGGTCTGGGCGAGAGGCCAATTCCTTACTGATTGCAATTCTTTACTGATTGCATGAATTCCTGGGCAACGAGTAAACTTTTATCAAAAAGAGTTCCGGTTTTGATGTGCTGGTATGTCTGGAATCAACACAACATCTCTCTCACTTTTATCTAAAAGAGTTCCGGTTTTGATGTGCTGGTATGTCTGGAATCAACACAACATATCTCTCTTTGAAGATAAAAGGCCCTCGACTTAGGAAACTGTATACAAAGTGTTAGGAGACTTAAACAAAAATATTCCAGTCATTAAGCCACTGAAACTAAGACAAAGTTCGATCTGGAAGCTTAGTGCCTATTCTTTAGCCTTTTTTGATGGAGCGTCGATCGATGGTGGATCAATTTGTGGTGTTGGGAATCATTAATCTTTTCAACTCGCAGGTTTTCAAATGGTATTTCAAAGGGGGGAGCTGGAACAAATACAAAAGCTGAATTACAAGGTGTTTGGGCTCCTTTTATTATGGCAAGAATTTTAGATATTCATTACAAAAGCTGAATTACAAGGTGTTTGGGCTACTTTTATTATGGCAAGAATTTTAGATATTCATTATATTCAAGTCTTAGGAGACTCCGAAGTAATAATTGATTAGATCAACCTTAAAGGGAATTTGAACACTATTAATATTGAAAATTGGAAACAAAAAATTAGATACCTCATAGACACTTTCAAGAGCACTAGTCTTCAATGCATTTTCACGGAATTAAATGAAGAAGCAAATCATTTGTCAAATCTCGCCCTTACGGAGACAAAAGGAAGACTAACTTACTTTGCATGGGACAGATCAACTGCTGGGCAACTCCACCATGTTGATATCTTCTAACTCTATATCTTCCGTTTCTTGCTTTCTCAGCCTTGTTTTTAGTTAGTTGCTGAGTAGATCCATTACATTGATTTTTCAGCTTTCAATCTCCCTTTTTCTGCTGTCAGAGCCGATCTCCTTTGCAGGTTCGTCCGGATTTCTGCATTACTTCTCAGGGCCCTATAATCTTGTGATAAGAAAGGTGCCCAAGAGTTTTCTGATAGAAAGAATGTTCTCCTTGTGTGGTGAGGCTTCGCCGACTGAGAACAACACAACATTCCCTCCAAACCCCTTCCCTCTTTGAAAGAAAGTGAGAATTGAAGATCCAAATTCATATGCAGATAAAGATAAGTCTCTTCAGTCTATGGATTGGGTCTGGTCTATTAAAGTGTCCCTTTGTTTCAGGTCATTGCATTTGTGTTAAGTTTTCTGGATGTTTTCATTTGAGCGAATTGTCTCCTATGGACTATGTAATTAAAATTATTTTAATATAATTTTGGGTGAATTTCTTAAAAAAAAAAAAGTTAAATTAATTTATTTCATTTGTGAATTGCTAAAAAATATTTATAAAATTCAATAAAAAAAGTTGTGCTTATAAATGAAGTAATAAGGGATTGCCTAAAAGATGAGGGCACAGTTGTGAATGGATTGCTTTTTGATAGAGGTGTGTTTTTTTTTTTTTTTTAATAAATATTATTTAATTTCTATAATAGTTAATGTTTAAAGAATTTTTTAGTTAATATTATTCAACAAATCTGTAGAGGTGTAGATAGATTGATAAGTGCTATGTAAATGGGAGAAAATATGTAAAGGAGGTCTCAAGTTCGATCCTCACCTAATGTGTTCGATGCGAAATAATATCACACACATATATATTGAAAAAAAAAAAATCATACCAACCAAATCCATTATGATTTTTTTTTTTTAACTATTTAAAAAACTTAAATTACAATTTTATTGAAGATACAATATTCAATATTATATAATTTTTCTATTTAAATGTGTTTTCAAACTTTTTATTAAAAAAAGCTTATATAAAAAGTAATAATAAATGTTAAAAGCAAGGTAAGAAAGGTCAAACGAATATTGATCATCTTAATTATATGTCTGTCATGTATAGGTATTTAGGTCTTTTTTATCATGCATATTTTTAGCATTATTGTAAGAAAATTTCAATTTAAAAAAAGTTTTTGTAAGTTTTTAGGTTTTTTTTTATTATGCATACTTTTAGCACTATTTTAAGAAATTTTCAATTTAAAAAAAGTTTTTACATGGAGGAACTTGATCCCTCTTCATCTCTTATTTTCATTATGAGAATCTTCACATGTAATAGGATTATATGTAAATTCATGAATTAACTCAAGAGTTCACACTTTGCAACAAACAATGCTCATAAAAATATTAACTTAATATATCTAGAGATACTTTGTTCAATTCAATATAATGGATATGTATAATTCCTTTTATGTTCAATATGGAGTTTACAAGTGACATTTAAAAAAATATTAATAACAAAAAAAATATTTCAATATAAGCTATAAATAAATTATTTCAATTAAGTAAAATATTTTTATGTCAACTTTATCTTTTTATCTATCTATCTATATATAAAGTAATTGTAAATAAAAAAAAATGGTTTTCTACATCCCACTATGAGGGAGATGTGTAACTTCAATGGTGTGTTGTGCTATTGAGATGTGTGGAGCCAACACCTGACCTTCAACATGGAATCCACAAGTGACATATATAGTAAGAACTAGTGTAAATTCATCTTTACTTCATATTTATTATGTATTGAGAGTGATCAAGTTTTTTGAGACAAAAAAAAAAAATTAATTAAAAAATTCTTTATATTTCTAAAAATTTGATCCCTCCTCTTACATGATAAATCTAAAATTAAAATGAATCAATACTAATAAATGATAAAACATATATTAAACGTATAAACAATACTTGTAGAATAATAATTCAATAAATAAAAAACATATAATAAAAATTGACATTTGGAAAATACATTATTGAAAAACAATTGGCTCATGCTTTTGAAAATATTGAAGTTTAGAATTTTATTGCTATCTTCTCTTTTCTAAATTGAATGTAAGATTTTAAAAAACAATTAGAACAACTAATTTTGAAAATGTTAAAGTTTGGAATTTTATTGCTTTTTTTTTTCCAGTTTGAATGTAAAGCATTCAGTATAGATAAAACAATTAGAACAACTAATTTTGAAAATGTTGAAGTCTGGAATTTTATTGTTATTTTCTTTTTTTTCCAACTTGAATGTAGAGTAAACAATTAAAATAACTATTTTTTAATATTTTTTTTATGTTTAAAGTTTAAATTAACTTTTTTTTTGTTTGTTTGTTAATTTGTGCGGAACCTGTTCACCTGGGGATCGCACCCGGCCTGAGCCACACCAACCCTTAATATGGTTGGATTTTTTGTCCCCGCAGGTTTCGAACCGGTGACTTTAACATCACGGAGTGACTTAACAACACACTATGGATAACTATAAATTATCATAGCAGTTTTATTGCTATCTTTTTTTTTTTTCCAGCTTGGATATAGAGCATTTAATACAGAAAAAACAATTTAAATAATTATTTTTTAATAATTTTTTTCATGTTTAAAGTTTAAATTAGCTATTATTTTATGAAATTGAAAACTCGCAGACAAAGTTATTAGAGTCACACATGGATAACTATAAATTATCATAGCAGTTTTTGTGTATGAAATAATGCAACCTTTATTGGATAAAGGTCTTCCATATGTCACCAAGAATTTTTCAGTAAACTAAATTTACATTGAAAAATCTCGGGGAGCACCTCCATAGTTTCTCTAAATCCTTGGAGATCTCAACCTCTAACTATTTATTCAAGGAAAAGCTACATTGCAAGGTAAAACACACCACGAAAGACATTGCAATATGATAAAAAAGTGTAATTCTTGGCCCTACCGCTAACGTTACCCATTCCCTCTCTTTCGAACGTAAATTGATTGTGTATTAGGTTATCCAATTCACACGTTACAAAGTTAATTGTTTAACAATGATATTGTAATGGGTAGATGTACAAATTAAAATCACATTAATTTTTTTTTATCATATAATATGTTTATATGTAACAATATAACATATATATTATTAAAATATACTTTGATACTATATTGTAACATTTTCGGCCACCCATGTCGGGCCATGTTACTATGTTACTCTAGAAAACGTTTTCACTCTCTTTTTAACATACTATAATATATTCAACATCTAACTGAGCTATGCTACATAAATTTTGCATGCAATTAAAACATATATATACAAAACTCTTGTGAATATATATATATATAAAATGTAAACATACAAATACGTTATGTACATGCATGTATTCATACTGAAATAACAGTAAACATATACATGTAACATACACAAGAAATACCCATAAATATAAATATAGTCATAAACCACACAGGGAATAAACTCATAGAAATAAACACGTAAATAATAATGCAACATGTAAATTATTACACAATTAACACTTATTTTGGTAGGAATATCACCAACTGCGTGCAGACCTTCCATGAACCTCCCAACCTTAGACTACATTCCTCATCACTCTCAACAATGGGTCACCCCCAAGCTGGGACTAAACTCCACCTAGGTAAAGGGATTAATAACCAGGGTAATGTATCATAGACAACAGGAAAGACTCCGTAACAAGTGCCAACTCAAACTAACAACCTACAGTCCCTTATTCCCCACATGCCTGTCCTACCCCAGAAAGTGTGCCCCTTCTCTACTCAACAGTCCTTCGGTTGCCCCACTTCCTTTCCGGGCTTCAACAACAAGAACTCTTAGAGCCCTGTAGCTGCATTTTAGCACCTTCAGAAAATCAATTCCCAACAATTCTCTCACCTAGAGAGATTTCTCACAGGCATGACAACCTGTCTCTTCAATATCCCATGGGTCTGACAACCCGCTTCTTCAGTCCAGCTCCTAGGCTAACCAGCTACACAAACAAATATGGCTATGGATACAGGTTCAGGTACAATGACATGAAAGTACAGAGGATAGATCAATGAATGTGTGAATGATCATGAAATGGCTGAATGATGGAAGGGATGATGGAAAATGAACTAAGTCCAAACAATATGTATGCATGTCCCCAACTTGACACTTGTCATGTTGGTAGCTACTTTGGCTCACTTGTCCCCAACTTTGGAACTTAGAATAAAATAATTACCCATACTTTATACTTTAAGAAATATTAGTATAATATTCTTTTTTGTCTTAAGCTCCCTAGCTTAGCCATTTTTCTTAACTTTTAGCTCCCCACCCTTTCCCTAACTAGTGGAGTTTAGTTCCCCATACTCTTTTATCATGGTTGGTTTGCACACAATGATGCATTTTATATTAATGATAAGACATATACAAAAATAGGCACACCGACCTTTAGCATATAGACTCTCTAGCTTAATACAAACATAAGCCTCCTAGCTTATAATAACTGGCTCACTAGCCTATAAAACACAACATATACACAAAGGCTCTGTGGCTTCAAAATCGCGCGCACTTAAGTTGCTACGCGCAATATCTTGGAATGTGCACACTTCATCATTTTACTGCGTAGTACATGCGCGTATTATGCCATGAAAGGTGCATACAAAAATGATATCAAACAACTCACCAGCTTAAGTACATTTGTATTTATATTTATAATTGGGTTCGGCCTAGGGATATTACAATCCCCTCCTCTTATTTATGCACTGTCCTTAGTGCATTATGTACACATATACAACAAAATTTCAAAAAGCCTAAAAAACATGCGGGTATTCTGCCCGCATTGCATCCTGATGCTCCCAAGTAGCGTCCTCAGGTCCGTACCATGTCCATTGGACATTTACAAATCCTATGGCTCGATTCCAGAGTTGTTTGATTTTTCGGTCTAGAATGCGTACCGGATGCTCTTGGAAAGCGTCTTCTTGCTCCACCTGAATCACATTCCAATCAATAACATGATTAGCATCATGTATATATTTCTTGAGCAATGATACATGTAACACATTATGAACATACATAGATGCAGACAATGCAATCATATAAACCACTGGACCAATCCTCTCTAGGATTTCAAACAACCCACAATAGTGAGCTGCCAACTTTGAACAATTTCCCAACTTCAGGGAACTTTTGCTGGTTTTCACTTTCAAGAATACAAGGTCCCCAACTTTAAATTCCCTGTGAGTTTTTCCCTTATCAACATAGTTTTTTTGCCTGTCTTGGGCAACCTTTAAATTTTTCTTTATTTTCAACATTTGCTCCTCCATTTCCCCGAGTAAATCTGGCCCAACCACTGCTCTATCTGTTGGGTTATCCCATCTGACCAGTGTGTTGCACTTTATGCCATAAAGTGTCTCAAATGGGCTCATCTTTAGAGATGCTTGGTACCCATTATTATAATCAAGCTCTACCAAGTGTAAGTAGTCTTCCCATTTTGATGGTTTATCCATCACATACATCCTCAACATATCCTCAATCACTTGATTCACCCTCTCTGTTTGTTCATCTGATTCTGGATGATAAGCTATACTAAAATTTAAATTTGTTCAAAATCCATTAAATAATCCTTTCCAAAAATTTGAAGTAAATTTTGGATCTCTGTCAGACACAATTGTCTTGGGTATGCCATGTAATCTAACAATTTCTCTCATATAAATATCAACAATGTTGGCTTCCTTGTGAGTGAGCTTAAGTGGAATAAAATGGACAATTTTAGTAAGCTTATCTACCACTACCATGATAGAATCATGTTGCTTGTTTGTTCTAGGAAGTTTGGTGATGAAATCCATTGTTACAACTTCCCATTTCCACTCAAAAATGGAAAATGACTGTAACAAACTAGCTGGGTGTCTATGCTCAACTTTTACCTTTTGACATTCCAAACATTTGGCAATAAAATCAACAACTTCTTTCTTCATTCTTGGCCAATAATATTGGCTCTTGACAACTGCAATAGTTTTCTAATAACCTGGGTGCCCAACATAAGGTACATTATGCATTTCTCCCAATATCAGATTTTTCAATTCATGGGAATTTAGTACATAAATTATGTCTCTGTACATGAGAATTTCATCATTATTTAGTTTGTATTCTTCAATTTTCTGCTGCAAATTACCTTGCTGTAATTTTCCACTAATTCCTTGTATTGCAAATCTGATTTGCCAGCCTCTATAATTCTGTCTTTCAAATCTGATTGGCACATGCTAATGGCTATAACATGCAATTCATGCACTCCTCTGCTAAGTGCATCAACCACTTTCTTCTCTTTACCCTTGATATGTTTTATATCAAAGTTATATTCACTGAAAAATTCTAACCATTTTCTTTTCCTAGCATTTAGAGTTTGTTGATCAAATAAATATTTCAGACCATTATGGTCTGTCCTCAATTCAAACCTTTTCTCCATGAGGTAGTGTCTCCATTTCCTCAAGGCATGCACTATGGCTGCCAACTCCAAATCATGAGTGACATAATGTCTTTCATGCTCCTTCAACTTCCTTGATTCATAACATATAACAAACCCATTTTGACTGAGGACTCCACCAAGTCCTTCTTTACATGCATCTGTGCATACAATAAAGTCTTCATTTGGGTCTGCAATCCTTAGTATTGGAACACTTGTCAATAATTGTTTCAAGTGCTAGAAACTCTTTTCACAATCCAATGTCCACTAAAACTTCACACCCTTGTTTTGTAAGGAAGTGTTTGGGTGTGCAATATTTGAGAATCCTTCCATAAATCTCCTATAGTAGCCTGCAAGGCCCATGAATGATTTAACCTCTGTCACATTCTTTGGCATTGACCATTCTTTTTAATGCGTTGCACCTACACAAGTTGATCCCACCACATGGATTCATTTCCCTTGAGTTGATAGATGACAATTCTACCTTCTGTATGAGAAGAATAATTATGCAATTGAAAATAATTTCTCATGCCCAAAAACCATGTCTCTACATCTTCATCCTTCTTGTGCTCACCATCAAATCTAGAAGGTTTGATTTTGTTCATTTTTCCTCGTAGCTCACCCACCCTAGGCCTCCTATGTTTCTTGATGAGGGATGGACTTAAGCTGTTGTTTTCCTTCTTATTGGACTGCCTCGGGGAGTGATGGTGATGTCTGCTAACACTTTTTGTTCTTCTTTTCTTATCAGGAGACCTGTGACTTCCTGATTTTCTTGAGCCACTCTCCTTATCCAATTTATTTTCTATTATATTCAAGCTCTGCATTAACTTCATGTTGAAGTCCTCTTGCTGCTCCTTGGCTCTCATAGGCTTTTCATTAACAACTTTATGGCTTTGGACATCCTTCTGCAAATTTTTAATGGTCTCTACCATATTCATGTTTTCATCCCTTCCTTCTCCATGTCCATTGGAGTTTGTTCCTTCAATGCCCAAATGGACTACCCCCAAAGAGAGATATTCATTTCTTTATAAATTTAATGCCTGGAGTAGCTCGAGTGTAAAAGACTCCTTATAGAATGAGTACACCAGAGATGAAGGAGTTGCAAAGGCAGCTTGAAGGACTTATGAAGAAGGGGTATATACACCCAAGTGTGTCACCTTTGGGTGCCTCAGTCTTGTTTCTTAAAGAAGAAAGATGGGACATTAAGATAGTGCATTACTTTCAGACAATTGAATAAAGTGACTGTAAAGAACAAGTATTCTCTGCCAAGGATTGATGATCTCTTTGATCAATTGAAGGATGCAAAGATATTTTCAAAGATAGATCTGAGGTCAGGATACCATCAGGTAAGGATTAAGGAGGAAGATATCAACAAGACCACATTTAGGACAAGGTATGGTCATTATGAGTTCAAAGTGGTGCCATTTGGGTTGTCAAATGCACCAACTGTTTTCATGTGCTTAATGAATGGTTTTTTCTGAGAATATTTAGATAAGTTTGTCATTGTCTTTTTGGATGACATTCTTATATATTACAAGTCAGAAGAAGAGCATGATGATCATTTGAGGATGGTGTTGCAAGTATTAAGGGAGCATCAATTGTATGCCAAATTGAACAAGTGCTCATTTTATCAGAAGACAATTCATTATCTGGGACATATGATTTCAAAGGATGGGATAGCAATGGATCCTGAGAAGATAGAAGCCATTAGAGAATGGTCAGCGCCAATGAATGTGACAAAGGTCAGATCATTCATGGGCATTGCAGGCTCCTATAGGAGATTTATTGAAGTATTCTCAAAAATTTCACACCCAATCACTTCCTTACAAAACAAGGGTGTGAAGTTTCAGTGGACATTGGATTGTGAAAAGAGTTTCCAACACTTGAAACAATTATTGAGAAGTGCTTCAATACTAAGGATTGCAGACCCAAATGAAGACTTCATTGTATGCACAGATGCATGTAAAGAAGGACTT
>JASDQU010208492.1:41715-58180 GCA_032191745.1 Picea mariana | reverse complement strand
TTATCTTCTATTTGCCTATTGATCATCGGTGCTGTACTCAAGCCATCATCACTGTTGTACTTTCCATCAATGACAAGCATACGTTGCCTGTAAAGCATACCAAACATCCTCTGCACTATCTCTTCTGATCTTATCAAGGTTGCTCTCCAGCGTCTTCCCAAAATACTTCTGGTGCCCATCTATTACATTCTTCTTGTACTCATGCCATCTTCATTGTTGTACTTGCCATCAATGACAAGCATATGCTACCTATTAAACATTTCCAACAGGTTGGACTTTCCAACCAAATGGAAGAAAGGTTCAATGTTTTCGACCTTGGTCTCTCTACTTTAGCATGAAGAATGGAGAAAATGGAAATTTCCTTCCTCCATTTATGAGACCCTAGACGATGAGACCCCGGACCTGTTCAACCCTCAACTTCTGATTATGTAAATATTAGAAGACCCATCCCAAATGAGGATGTTCTTAAAAATAATATTGGGAACCTCTACATATAAATGGTGCCAATGGACATTGAAGAAGAGCCTCTCAACCTTTCAGTGTTGAGAGGCTCTTAAATACAAAAACATATCTTGAATGTTTTTTTAAGACCTCTTAAATACAAAAACCTATCTTGAATGTTTTTTAAAATCTAGTGGTGCCTTACATAGTTTTGTACATTTTTAGTTTTGAAACTTTCAAAAATAGCCTAATAAAAATGTCAATCTATGTAATTAGTATTCTAGTTATATTTTCAGAAATCAATAAAAGCTAAATGCCCTCTTATGTAAAAAACTTTATGATGTTTCTTTGACACAACTCTTTTAATATATATCAGTCGAGTTAAGATAACAATACAACCAGCTATAATTAAAAAAAAATACAAAAATTTCCAATATAATTACTTTGCATTTTGTTCGACTTTGCTCTACCATGCTTTCTAAGTGTTTTGAATTGCTTAGTGATATCATATATTTTGTTTATAAATTAAATTATTCGTAGTACGCAACCTTATTTGACAAAATGTGTGCTCTTAAACACCTCACCACACCCGACCCAATTGTGACAAATTTCTAATTCACATGCTGAATAGTACATATTTAAATTTTCTGGTTACAGGTTGTATGAAACACCTTCACGGAGTCTATCTACCCTACACCTTGAATAAACTCCAACCCTATAAAAGACTGGTCATTCAGATCGGCTACTTAGCTCTGGATTGATTTGATGGATAATCTGTTGTTTTTCTATCGCTTGATAGTTATCACACTAAGTGTTTCTCTGTGAGCCATACAATTCTTTTCTCCCTTTATTTTTCCTCTTCTATACTTATCCATTCTCCCTTTTCTTCTTCCCTTCTATTATCTATTTCTGGTTCTATACTTAGTCCCGTGTCTATGCTTGCAGGTTCTTGAGATGACGGAGTGACAAATTCCATTTCCATCTATATCTTTACATCACGAGTCCGATCGATCGTATTTCATTTTCATACTTGGCAAATTTATGGCCGTAGGTTCCTGCGTAAGTGCCATTGAACTCTCATTCCCCATGTTCACGGTATACATCTTGCACTCGAAACTTCTGTTATCTACAATTCGACCTCGGACTCGAACCCCTAGGCCTCACTCTAACTACGATGACTCTGTCTGAATGCTTGCATATAAATGTGCCAATTCATATATTTTTTCTATTGCTTGTTGAGATAGATATAAACACCATCTCTTTTATCTTGAACCAGGGTCTACTGAGCTCTAGTTATGGCTAAAAATATTTTTCCCATAGTTGATGTGTTTCTATAGCTTGATAATTATCAGAATAAGTGTTCTTATGTCACGAATACAGTTCTTTGCTTCCTTTATTTTTCCTATTCTATACTTACCCGTTCTTTCCCTAAATTATTCGTTTCTAGTTCTAGGCTTAGTTGCATATTTATGCTCACGGGTTATCGGGGTGGAAGAGTGAGAAATTATACATCCATCTATATATTCACATCACGCGTCCGACTGACCACGGTTCGTTTCCACATTTATCCAATTTTATGGCCGTGGGTTCCCCTGAAGGCATTATCGAACTCCCATGCCCCATGATCGGATATACATCTTGCACCCAAAACTTTGGTTATCTACAATTAGACCCCGGACTCCTCGAAATCACAAGCCTCACTTTGTGTAACACCCCCATGCTTTGTATGGGAAACTAAATAATATTTCTCATTCAAAGAGCCGGATTAACTCTTCGATTTTCTACTGAAATCCTGATATATGATCCACAGTCCCTATTGAAACCCCATAAAGTGAACTTGCGCAAGGCACGAGATTCACCTATGTGACCACATTTTGTGACCACACACCTATAATAAGATTCTTTGCATTTCGAGACTTTGGGACTTCTACAAGTGAGTCAATCCTAGCTCCTGTCTCCCCAAATCCCCGACCTTCGGTTTCTGTCCAAGGCCAAATCTATGATTATGTTCTATCCCCTCGATAGACAGTTGTGATCGTGTCACGATTTCATGTATCGGGATAGCAAATGTGAGCCAACTATGACTCTCTATTCCTCTAGATACCGGTATTTGGTAGCTCCTCCCTTAATCTTTCATCCATATTACCATTCGTCATGACCGGGGGCTTAATCTTCCGAACTCGTAGGGACTCTGCATTTCGCGTAGTTGGAACACAACCAACACCTATATCTCTAAATCCTAAACCCTGAACTCCCGATATCCCCGTGCCCAGATCAACGGTCATGGGCCTCTTGTGATCCGAAGGTTCAGATCGAATTGTGAGTTCAGGTCTCGTGAGTTCACGAAACTCTACCCTTTGACTTCCTTCAGCAACGATTCAACGAAATGTTGATCCTTTGCCATGTGTCCTTTGTCGGTGGACGGTTCCGATCACTTCGAGAATTTCAGGACTTTGACAAGTCCACTCTCCCGCCTATACAAGGGTTAAGATCGATGGTCAAGGTAGCTCCCCATGGATCCTGGAATCTACGGTCCTGATTCCATCGCTACTTGCGAATTCTGAAAGGGGTCGAGGTGTTAACGCCTATGCTTCTCTTATAGATCCATTGGTCCTGACAGAACTGGGATACTTCTAAAAGGATCTCGTCCGTTCTTCTACCAAACTAAAGGATATTCCCTTTCGATAATTGGACTCACTATCCTTTCAAATATTAGGTAATGAAATTCAATCTCTCAGAGCTTCAAACTCCCACAACTCTGAAACCTTCGAGATTTAACTCCTTCTTGCACAGGGTTTCCAGACCCAGGTCACATGAACCTTTAGATGGTTCTTGAGAAATTATTCCTAATCTTAGTCGAGTTTCTGGATAAGGGCTTAGGTACTTTTCAAAGTCCCTAGGCTACTGACCTGAATGAAGTGCCTTCCTAACTCACCGAGTTAGGATTTATGACACTGGGGCAGGGTAACCTCATGGTTTACCATAGCGGTATCCATACCAAGGATCTTACTCTGATTCTGAGACATGATGCAATCCCCTAGGGAGGGTGCTTTTGAGGAATTAAACTAGGACATCATGAGAGTCAAGAAGATGAGATGATTCTCAGTGGAACAGACTCATACTCCTGATTTACTCATTTTATACAGAAACCAACTATGGCAAATAAATACACACATACATCCATTATTTCCAATCTAAAACACCAGGCAATCATTCCATACAGAAAAAATTTATGGGCGTATAAACATGAGCATGTATCCATGATGTTCAATTCAAAATACAAGGCATAAAACACTTATTAGAACCGCAAGGCGTGATGCGACTGTTGAGAAGGTTGCTCGTTTCCACCCAAGAATGGTCGTTGTTGTTACACCAGCTGTTACAGCTATGCACCAATCTTGGAAGTTCTTACAACTATGCACCAATCTTGGAAGCTGTTACAGCTATGCGCCAATCCTGGAAGCTGTTACATGATTGCTGCAATAGGTGCCACCGATTCTATTGTTACATGACTGCTCCAACAAATGGCACCGATTCTTTTGTTATACGACTGATGCAACAAATGCCACCGATCCTGAAAGCTGTAACACCTAATATTACATGTTTTAACTTACAAGATTAGTTCTAGATCTTGTATTAATGATATCATACGAAGAGCTTGAGAATTGGGGATTCTTAAGGCTATTCTGATTTTTTTTTAACTGAATGACTCTGACTTTAAATAGCACAGATTTTGTAATTAGAGGGACAAATTTTTACTGTGAGAAAGTGAAGTAAAGTAAATCTTATTGTACACAAACATTTTGGTAAATCAATAGAAGAGTGGAATGAATTTCTTTAGTAGACTGTAACCTATTTCTTTGAGAGGATTTAGTGAAAAGGAAAGGGCCCACCTTCCTCAGAAATTCCCCTTTGTTTTGAATTCCAGAATAATTGTTTTAATGTGAATGATTTATCTGTTAAACAATTCTAGAATACCGTTGTTGTTACAGTCTAGCCCCTTCCTCTTAGATGCGCATAAATCTGTCTCATGAGAATTAAAATTCGATTGTTGAACACTACTGGAGAACTTCTTTCCCTTTTTATGCATTAGATTAAAATCTTGTTTTCAAGTAAAAGAAAATAAAAGTGTGAATCACTTTCTTGCAATAAGTAGATTTCTTTCTTCAATTAGTAGAGAACTTCTTCCTGCAAAAGTAAAATATAAAGTTAGATTAGAGTAGGTAATCCAGGATTCTTATACACTCATCAGTTTAGATTTCAACTATGATTTCAATTCTGTAGAACTCCAATTGTATCATCATAATTGTGTTAGTGATAATTTTTGTTTCTTTTTCCCTACTACAATTAGATTAGTGTTGCTTCCATAATCTAGCATAGACTATGCAAAATTATCTTGAAATAACAGACTTCCCCGAGTTGACAATTTATATTGAACACCTTAATTTTCTATTCATATAGACAATTAAAGTGCCCAACATCAACATGACGTGTATGTACAGAAGTAAACAAAATTGGATATGGTTGTTTCATGGCATCTTCTATTTCCCATGTAGCCTCATATGGGCCAAAGTGTTTCCATTGCACCTTGACTTGTGCAATGGTTCGGTTCCTAAGTGGGGTTTCCTTCATGTCTAGTATGCATTGAGGTTCTGGCAGGAATTCTCCCTCTGATTCCACCTGGATCACAAACCAGTCAATTATATGATTAAAATCATGTACATATTTCTTCAAAAATGAAACATGGAAAACATTATGTGCTTTTACTGTGGGAGGGAGTGCTAGCCTATAGGCTACAGGTCCCACTCTATTTAGAACTTCAAAGGGTCCACAATACCGAGCTTCCAAATTGGCACAAGCTCCCATCCTCAGGGAACTCTTTCTGGGCCTAACTCTAAGATAGACGTGATCTCCCGTCTTGAATTCTCTGGGGGTTCTCTTTCTGTCGGCATAACTTTTTTGTATATTTTGAGCTATTTTTAGATTCTTCTTTATCTGAATCATTTGTTTCTCCATTTATTTCAACATTTCGAGTCCAATTGTAATTATGTTCATGTGATTACTCCAACTGATTAGAGTGTTGCACGGTCTACCATAGAGGACTTCGAAAGGGCTCATCTTCAGTGATTCTTGGTAGTCGTTGTTGTAGGAGAATTCCACCAGTGGCAGGTAATCTTCCCACTCTTTAGGTTGATGCATTACATGCATCCTTAGTAGGTACTCTAATATTTGGTTCACTCTTTCTCTCTGTCCATCATTTTGCGGATGATATGTTGTGTTAATTAATAATTTGGTCTCCAGACCAGTCATCAAGGATTTCCAAAAGTTTGAAGTAAATTTTGTGTCCTTGTCAGACACGATTTCCTTAGTCATGTCGTGTAGTATGAATATCTCCTTCATGAATATGTTGGAAATATCTATTGCCTTGCAAGTCGATTTGACGGGAATAAAGTGAGCATAATTTCTTAATTTTCCCTCCACTACCATGATAGCATCATTTTGTATGGCCAATGATGGTAATCTGGTGATGAAATCCATGGAGATGGTTTCCCATTTCCATTCTCGGATTGGTAGAGGTTATAATAACCCTCCTGGGTGTCGATGTTCTACTTTAACCTGTTGGCATTCTAGACATTTAGCTATGTACTCAACTATGTTTTTCTTCAGTCCAGGCCAATAGAATTGTTTCCTGGTGTCAGTGATCATCTTTTGGTATCCTGGGTGACCAGTATATGGTCTTTTATGTAGTTCATCCATTATGAATCTCTTCAATTCGTCACAGTCTGGAATATACAATATGTTTCTGTAAGAAACATTATTCACAAAGCTGACCAAAATAGACTTAGACGGAAAGATCAATGAGCTCCAAGACCCCAAGTTAATCATCAACGCATTGACCTTAATTAAGAAAGTCTTTGATAAACAAGTTGATATTTTTAAGGCGGTTTCTTTAGAAAAAAATTACGCCATCCTTGAATATGGTGAAGATGACGTGGACAACTAGCTAGTCGACTATTCGGTACAAAATGAAGACATTGATCAGGATCTGTGTAATCTTTCTATTGATCTAAGGGAATTAGAAAAGAAACTTTTCAATATAAAAATCTGGAATGAGATCAACGTCGTCCCCTTGAGAAGCTACTTTGAAGAATTCGTCGAAACGGAGTTGAAGTGGGTCGTCGACGAAAGGCAACAGGAAAAGGCATCAACAAGCAAATAGCAAAAAGGCTGATATGTACCATCGTTTTAAGTATATACTGATCACATCATGCTTTGTTTATAAATCCAGTTATTACACCTTTTCTGAATAGAAATATCTAGCCAAAGACTGATACCTTTCAATTTCTTCTTTTCGAGTAATACACTCTACCATCGCCCACTTCTTTTTTCCACGGTCCTATTTCTTGTACATATTTCTCTTATGGTCTGCCGAAGCCCCAATCCTAGTCTATATGACAAACACATTTAAATTTCCAGGAATATGTAACAAACTATTATTTTTTGATATATTCCAAATATAACTATTTTGTATCTCATTTATATTTATGTGCTCCTAAATTTTTATCTTCAACTATGTTGAATGTCAAGAAATTGTGTTTATTTAATTTGCATTATCTTTTTCTCATGCATATCTTTTTCTCCTGCTATGCATATAACTTTTTTAGTCCTAGAACATATACACACACGTATATGGAAATTGTACTTAACTCTAACTAGTTCAAAATATACATTGAAGAGATAAAACATGCAAAGTAGGAACTAAAATCTCAAACATAGCAACTCACACAACATAGCAAGATGGATTACTCTAGAGGCCACATGTCATTTCTTGCATGGATACCACCCGTGCTTCATGTTGCTTTCCCCCGCTACTTTTTCCCCATCCCTGTGCATTTATCCCCAATTCAAACTGACAGGGACTAGGCTACCATGCAACACCTGTTATATTATATATATTGTAATTGGTTCGAAGTCAATTTAGCTTGATTTTTATTAAAACAAAATTTTTGATAAAGTTTTTGTAGTGTTTTCTATATATTTTTATTAAATCAAATTTTTGAAAAATCAAAATTTTGTTTTTCAATTTTTTAAAATGAAATATTTATTGTATTTTGTGATTTTTTATTAGTTGTTAATATTAAAATGAATTTTTTTATGCAGTTTGTAATATATTTGTAAAATGTAAAAATATAAAATGTGTAAAATACTATGTAACTCCGGCTAAAGATTCTAAGAAATGGATATTTTTTCTTCGGATATTTGCCGGAAATCCGGCAGAAATTGTTGGACTTGTAGATTTAAGTGATTATTTCTGTAGAATCCTAGTGCTCTAGGAGTTTTTGAACATCCATTTCTGCATTCATAAATAAATTTTGAACAACAAAAAATAGTGATTTTTGTAAATTTATATGGCGGGATTCACTTGAAAAAAATCATTTCTTAAAACAGCTAGTCCTTCAAATGTAGGCAGCTGCTTTCTATCAAATCCTTATCTCCATCTTTTCAAGACCATCATTTTCATCTCCTTTGGCTCGCCACTCAAATCAAAGTATATTTCATAAAACATCGAACCAAACTAAGTTGAAAAATCTAAATGTTACGAGGGTTTGAGATGATTCCAACCATTCCAAATACATTTGATTTGGGTCTGGAACATTACATCATCAAAAAACGAAAAGCCAAATCGCTCCGGTTCCTTAACCTGTATACCATTCCATCTTATGAATTTAAATATCAAATGTGTAGTGAAATAGTTTTTAAATCAAAAGCTTTGGTTGTGTATCAACTCATTGGCGAGTTCCATTTTCCTGATTTTTATACTCCCAGTAAAATTTAAATTTCATTTTATAGAAATATATATATATAATTAATGCGTTTGACTATATAAAAATTTACTAATATAGATTTTTTTTTAGAGAGAGGAGTATAAAATGTGTTTGATTATATATATATATATATATATATATATATAACCATTTTTTACTTGTGTTAAAAGAAATTTATAAATATTTATATATATATATATATATAATTATTTTTATAAAATTAATATAAAAACATTTTAATTCTTAATTAAAAATTTTTGTATTAGAAAAATTTAATGTAGTGACATTTTAATTATTATAATAGATTTTCTTTAATGTTATAATAATATTACTTTATTTTAATATATAGTTTTTAATTTAATTATTAAAGATAATAATAGTTTAAATACATTTCAATTATTATAATAGATTTTATTTAATTTCATAATAATAATACTTTTCTTTTAATATATAGTTTTTAATTTAATTATTAAAGGTAAAAAAATTTTAAATATTGAACTTAGTGAACTTTTTTTTCATGTTTTTCAATCAGTTTTTTCTAAAAATCATAAAGTTAAAAGAGTTGATGGATTTGTATATACACTTGTTTATATTGCACAATTTGCTTGGATTAGGGATTTTTAAGAGTGTTAATAGACTTCTCCATAAACTATTAAAGGTATAAAGAGGTCACATAACTTCTATTTTTATTTTTAGACTATGTACAAATAATGTACAAGTTTCAAGTGTTTTATAATTGTTATAATTGTTTTCTTTCCACTCAATATATATTAAAACATTTCTAAGAGACATGTATAAGAAGCTTTGCTACTATTTTCACTTGTTTTAAGAATTGTTTTCATCATTTTCCAATCCACTTAAAAATTCAAAGTCTCCCTTACCTTTTCAAAAGACTTTTGCAAAACTTTTCTAAACCTTAATAATTGTACATGATTCCATTTTTTTTTACGAAAAACTTCGTCCACATTTACAAGAAAAGCTAGTGATCATTTTGAAAAATCCATTGTTTTAAAATTTTTTAATTAAAATATTAAATCTTAAACGTTTTTACACTTGTTTCTTTTTCCCTACCAAAACATTACTAAGGCTTTCTTTTTTTCCAACCCCACAACAATTGCACATGCATCCATTCCTTATTTTTCCAAAATTTTCCAAAAGACTTTTACTTGATTTCATTGACATTTGTTAAGCATATAAGCAAGAAAGTATATAACTAACAACAAGATCAAGAAGACAGAAGATCAACAACATAGGAAAATGCACAAAGCCAATTCAATTAATATGTACATCAATAATGTATATATAGTACATATACCACAACCGTCCTTTAACAGTATGACCGCTAGGGTAAGATAACCAACTATGCTTAGAGAGTTTTCAACATCCCCCCTTAATCATAAGTTCGGTCTTGCCTGAAAAACCGCCACTTATTGACAACTAGTAATGTGTCAAAAAAAATATTTAGAGGACTTAAGATCCTCTCTGAACTCTGAAAAAATAGCAAAAGTTGATGTCTTCTACTAAATGGTATGGTTTTAAGTTGACCATAAACTAACAAGAGCTCAAGGCTCAAAAATATGAAAATGTAACAAGCAAAACTTCATGTCTTCTACTCAATTAGTGGTTTTAAGATGTCCACAAAGTATCAAGAACAATATGTTTAGAAACAAGACTGCATACCAGGAACTAGGTTGCATATTTGATCATTTGTTCACAGGCTCTAAATCAAACTTGGAACCTGACTCAACTAGATTCCCCCCCTGTCGGGGACAAGTGGTTCCAATTCCCTTGACCGTCATTTGCAAGTATGGCCAAGAAGAGATCCAACACCTATATAAGCTATTGGAACAATGTGTACACTTTCACATTGTATACGTGGATGAAGATCAAAACACTGATCTATCATATGATCATTATCAACTTCATTGACTTCAATGATTTTGTTGTGAGTCGCAGAAATTTCTGAATAAAAATAGGTTCATAATGGTTGGCTTCACTGATTTTTTTGTGAGCATAGTGTGGAAATTTCTTAACATAATCGGGTTCATAATGGGTCTTCTTTTCTTTCTTGAAGGAGTGAGGGTTTCTTTCAATTCCACCCTTTTACAATAATCCAACTCGATAATAGAGAATTTAAACTCAACAGAAGGGTGTTGGCTTCAACCAAAAATGCACCCAATTACAATTGCAAGTCATAATTTTTTTAACAAACACTAGTCCAGAATGCAAGAGTTGAATTATTTTTAAAATTTCAATGATGTATATGAAAATCTTCGTAGACACTTTGCTTGATCTTTAATTACACAAACTACACTTGTAAATCTTCTCTCACAAGAAACACTTTGCTATCTGGAAGCAATAGGATGACCTCAAATTCTAGTCAATTTTCCCAAATGCAAACAACAACAATTTTGGAGACAATCTAATGCCCTTCCTCTCAACAATAATCTCCATGAAACATCATCACCCAAACTAGGGATATTGAAAATGTGTTATTTAAAGTATCACCTCGTAAAGGTTAACTTCAAATTTAATCCAATGGAGTGGCTCACTTCAACATGAACTCCCCAGCTCTCTCAGGTTATTTTAACATTGTTATTTAAAAAAAAAACGAAATTTGATGTGACTTTATAACCACTCTTTCCCATATTTGACTTTCTTGGAAGATTGTCTTTGGTAATCAAATTTAAATATAAAAACTCACATTAAGTGTTACCTCAAATTCTTGGTTGTGTCAATCACCCATCATCGTTTCACCATCTTTGCTTCCAACTGTGTATATTCTCGATTCGCCAGCATTTATAGTTCATGCGTCCATGAGTTTCATACAAGCTTTCTTTGACATGTATGTGTCCTTTTCTTCCTTCTCCTTTTCTTCATCCACTTCCTCAACATTGCCTTCTTCATCTTTCTTTTCCTTTTCCTCATCCTCTTCTCATCTTCACTTTCTTCCAATTTGAACCCCTCCTTTGTTGTAGACACCAATTTCTTGCCTTCGTATTCCTTCAATTGGTTGATATCATACTCATCAATAGCCTCAACCATGAAAAGAACTTCATAGCCCTTCTTCTTCAGACTCTCCAAGAATGGAGAGTTTTCAATAGCTTTGTTTCTTTTACCAGTTATGTAATAGATATCCTTTTATCCCTCCTTCATTCGACTTACATAATCCTTCAAGCTGGTCATCTCATCTCCGTTCTTCGTAGAGTGGTACCTCAACAAGTCAGTGATCTTGGACTTGTTCTGGCTATCCTCATGAATCCCAAGCTTAAGGTTCTTTGAAAAAACCTCGTAGAACTTATTGTAATCCTCCTTGTTTTCAACAATTTCAAAATATAACTCTACACACTTCTTGACAAGATTCTTCCTAATAACCTTTAATTTTTTGTTTTGTTAGAGTGTCCCATGAAAAATATTCAAAGGAAGGTCTTCAGATTCCTCAACACCCTTGACAAAGCTAAGATATTTCGGGATCAATTCTTCACAGTTTTCCATGATAAATACACACGTAACATATAGCTTGATGTTATTTAGCTTCTTCTTGGTATCAAATAGATCAAACGGTGCCCTCTTTGGAACAAAGAGGACCACCTTGAACTCAAGTTGTCCCTCAATCGAGAAATGTTTCACAGCCAAGTGTTCTTCCCTATCATTTGTCAAACTCTTGTAAAATGCTGCATATTCTTCCTTGGTTATATCCTCTGGTTTACTCATCCGGATGGGCTTATGTTTGTTCATAAGACTCCATTTGTGTGAAACTTCCTTGATTGAACCTTCGATATAAAAGAAGGACTCGAGACGAAGAAGTAAGGCTCGTTTATCTTGTCTCCACTTTGAGAATTCTTCATTTCAATTACCAGGTCAAGGGTTCACGATCGAGGAGCGTTCTCCTTCTTTCAAATACGCCCTTCTACTTTGCACCTACAAAATTCATCAATAGTCGAAGCCATCAACATTCTTGCAAGTGCAGGTTGTGACAGGAAGAAAATAATAAAAAAAATGGTAAAATAATCATCAAAATAGAGAAGGCAATTAACACGGGATTCTTCTCCACTTTCACCATCTGCTTCTTCATCATCTACCATGGAAAAACTACCATGGTACTACCAGGCACTAAGATCTATAGTTCTCTGACTCTCAGGCTCATAAGATCAATATCATGCTTTGATACCACTGTTAAGCATATAAGCAAGAAAGTATATAACTAACAACAAGATCAAGAAGACAGGAAGAAAGGCGGAAAAGGCACAAAGCCAATTCAATTAATATGTACATCAATAATGTATATATAGTACATATACTACAACTGTCCTCTAACGATATGACCATTAAGGTAAGATAACGAACTATGATTAGAGAGTTTTCAACAACATTAACTAGTTACAAGCAACTAGTGATAGCTATTTGAATAAAAATTCACTCTATATGGCTCTCTTTCTTTTTTCTCCAAATTTTTTCAAAAGATTTGTTCGGATTTCATCAAATTGGTGTATGGAACCCTCTTGTATATGGGACAATGGACTCCCTCCATGATGGATTATTTCATCAAATTGGTATAAAAGACCCTCGTGTTTATTGGACAAGGGACTCCCTCTATGCAAAGATTTGACTATTAAAATATACAAAAATATATATCCACTACTAAAAAAACATTTTTAACCGATGTTTCTTTTCTTTCCCTAAATATCATGAAATAAATATCATGAAAGGTTGGTAAACATTTATTTCTTTTCTTTCCCTGCATATCATTAAAGGTTGGTAAACATTTATTCTCACTGTTTTTTTTTCTTAAATAAATAAATCGTTCTCATTCATTGTACGAAGACAATCTCACTATACTTTTCAAGAATTAGTTTAAAGCTAGAAAGTGTTGATATGTATTACAACACCTTTTCCTGCATTTTTTGTTCGCACTTGCCCTTAAAGAATACGAATTCCATCGACATTTTTAGTTTATTTACAGATTTAAATATGTTCAAAATGTTAATTTGGTCATTGTTGAGACTCGATAGTAAATCTTTTAAAAAAATTAAAACTTGTTGGAAAGTCAAATTCCATGCCTCACCCCTGCAATGAAAGTCAAATGAATTGATCCACATTTTCGGACTCCGTTATCCTTAGAGTCTAGAATTGCGTTCTCAAGGTCTGCAGTTTAATTGTTTTGACCCTGTCATTTCCTTGGTAGGAAGATTTAAGGATGTCTCAGGCCTGTTTTGAAGTACCAACACCTGTGATTTTTGAGAAAATCGAGTCATCCACAGAATTTTGAATCCAAAATTTAGCTTTATTTTCTCTGTTTCTCTACGTTGCTTGAGCAATTTTCTGCTGATTAGTCATGGCAGACAATTCTGTTGGATCTGGTTCCACATATCCATGATCCACTAGATCCCAGCACTCTTGTGCTTGCAAGAAGGATTTCATCCGAAGAGACCAGAACTCATAGTTCTTTCCAAGAAGAATCGGACCCTGAGTTGGTCCTAAATTGCTAGACGACGCCATATATATATATATATATATATATATATAAGTGAACAAAACAGAAACAAAATTCTTACTTACCTGTCTCCTGCGTATAATTTACAGTGACTTCAGAACTCTGCGTTCAAGATTTCGCGAGTATTTGGCTTCGCGATTTTGACGTCGGGACATCGTTATACGAGTCCTCCGATCTCTTGTCTCTCCAACCTCCGATCGCCGAAACGCTGATTTTTTGATGGCTGAAGAGAGCTTATCGGCCTTGAATTGGCCCTTAGTCTCCGTTCAATGTGACCAAGCGCCTTAATGTTAAAGCGCTTATGGGATTTTCCGGTTCTCTGTCTTTCAAATTGCCGAAATGCGAAATATGCCTTTGGACAATTCAACGGTCCAGATCTTCCTGTGAGTTGATGGTCCAGATCCTATCGGGATTTTGCGATTCGGTATTTTCCGACTCGTGATTCCTCGTCACGCTGCATTTCCAAAACGCGAAGTCCGAAATGCCAATTTTGTCGAAATAGTGTTAACTTCAGTTAGCCCCTTGGGCTATACCTCTGGTCCACATGACCTCTCCTGATATGACCGGAGTCCCTTTCGGGGTTTCGCGACTAAAATGTGGGACCTCTTGGTCTCTCGACTCCCGAAAAGTCGATTCCCGAAATGCCGATGGTGTTTCGCTTGCGGGACTTTCCCTGAGGGCCTAGATTGTTGCCATGCGTCCCCTTACGATGGACGGTCCTCGTCGTTTCGCGATTTCAGGACTTGCGACTCCAAATCCTCTGACAACTTGAAACCCCGGTAGCCGAAATGTCGAAGGTTTCCTCGATCTCCGCCACGTGTCTAAATGAATGGTCGGCTGTGATCTTTCCAGGATTTTGGGACTTTCTTCGTGGAGTATCGTGATCTTCCGTCAACAAGACCTCCGATATCCTGAACTCTGAAATGCCGAAATGATGGCACATGGATCTACTGCCACTTTTCCTCTGAGATGGACGACTCACAATCCTCTTGGGATTTCGCAATACGTGATGTCGGGATTTCGCATATCAGAGTTTTGGAGAGCAGTCTCCTTTGCTCGTCCAACTCCCGATCCCCGATTTTGCGATGGGATAAGATCAACGGCTCACGATCTTTCATGATCCAATGATCCAGAATGACTCGTGATTTCGCGATTCGTGAATTCTCATGGCAGTCTTCTGACCTTTACACCTTGCGAGTCAGCGAAAGGCTGAGATCTTGCCACGTGTCTCTTGATGGACGGTCCAGATGATGTCGGGATTTCACGACTTCACAAGATGAAATTTCTCCTATGCACTTCAGAGGGCTAAACCTCGTGCACTTTATCGCGGATCCAACGGCTGTCGATCCTCTGCGCAAGATCTAATGGCTGAAATTTTTTTTCCTTTTCTGCGCTCTCCTCATCCCTTCTGAACTGGATTTCTGCCTGAGATCTTTTCGGAGGACGAATCTTATGGTCGCGGTGGCTATTCTTTGCGCATTAGATGTGATCTTTGCTGCATTTGAAGAAATTTTCTCCTACGGAAGAAAAATTTGTGAATCTTTCAAAGATTTGAAAGAATTTCACGAGTTCTTTATTCTCTGCTTCAATCTTTGACATATTTGAGCGATTTCTGAGATGCTTTAAACGCTTCTTCTTTCTGCAACTATCTTTCATGAATTTGACCAAATGCTTTGAATTCTTCAAGAGTTCTCGCCTCCTGCAGCTCTTCTTCATGAATCTTTGTTGATTCTTGAAAATTGTACAAGATTATATACTGTTTCTTCCTTCGCAAACTCCACTTCCTTCTCGTGTTTCTTCTCCTTGAAACTTTCGAGCGTAGTACGCTCTGCGACCTCGCGAGAGCTTCTTGCGCTGATCTTTTGAGCATATGAGCGGACAGCTTCCTTGTGGAAGTTTCCTGCGAGGATCTTTCGAGAGTATGACGGACGGCTCTCCAAGCCTTGTGAAAAGTCTGTGTCGAATGCTCTTAAGATCCGTGTAAGCTCTGCGTTGTTTGAGGATCGTGTTGCTCTCCAGCCTTGTCAAAAGTCTTACTGCTGAAGCTCTGATACCATGATAAATTGTGAAGCAAGAAATGCAGAGAGAAGGAATAGAACAAAAAACAGTATATTAGAATATAAGAAGAAAGTACAATGAGAAGAGTTAATGAAGAAGATACTATGCAAAGGGAAATAGCTGAGCTAAATAGGCTCAAGCAAAACAAGAATAGAAAGTACAGTTGGCCATGACAGCTGGCAGTGTACAGTCAGCCTGTTGAGGTTACATTATATTTAACACAGAAGACTATATTATTGGTTGATATAGCCTCATTTTGTATAGAAATGGAACGGGCGGTAAGCAGTGAAACTTATCAAAGGAGTTTGTTAACATGTGCCTAAAAATACATAAAAATGGCGGCATGTACTCTCCTTAGAAGTTCCAGATTTTATACATGGCTATCAAAGCTTGGATATACAATCGCCATATTCTGCTGAATTCTGTCGAACCGATTCATGGAACCGCATGGAGAGGGTGATTTTTCCGTTGAATAGAGAAGAGAAAATGGAAATAAACCTCTACCATGTTAAAAGAAATCTAAACTCCACATGTTGACCTTTCGGAATAAGAAGGGTCGAGAATGCAATAAGGAGAAATCAAATTAAATAATGAAAGGGGGCATTCCCTTAGCAATAACACGACGTAACTCCCATCGTCCCCCCAG